>CAUYQG010121014.1:0-24553 GCA_963574415.1 Tarsius wallacei | reverse complement strand
AGATGGGACAAATAAAACACAGTCTCTGATTTTAGGGAGAATATGGTTTATTGGGGCAACTGACAATTCCATAAAGGTTGAGTTGGCTTAGCCTGTAATCCCAGCACTTTGGGAGGCTGAGGCGAGTAGATTGCCTGAGCCCGCAGGTTTGAGACCAGCCCGGGCACTGGACGAGAACTCATCTCTAAAAAATAAAAAGTAAAAATAAAAAACAAAGACAGCAACAAAATGTTTGGTTCATGGTAACAAGGTATAGGAGATTGTGCTGAGATGGACCTTTATATAACATCTTTATGGCTTAGCCAACACTACTGTCATTGACCCTAGGATGGCACTACCCACACAGCTACTATGATGATCTGACTTTCACTAGCCTATGTCCTTGGCAGCAAGATGCTCATAATCTAACTTAGGTCATGGCTTGCTTCCTTATTGTACCAGGGAACTGCTTGTGGAAAGTAATGAAGGTAGATGGGTCATAAGAACCAGTCTTGAACTAGATCATATGTCCAATGATATGGGGGTCAGTCTCCAACACAAATGCTCTTTCGAAATGAGTTGTGTAATGAACAGCTAAAGCACACATGCAGAAAAATAGCGTTTATTAGATTGCTTCTTCTAAAATATACATTGGAATGAGGCTATTGGTTCAGTTTTCTCCCAGTGAGAACAGTGAAATCTTAAAAAAAAAGAAAGAAAAATAGGCAAAGACACACAAAGCATAGTGAAGCGCCAATCCTTATCATCTACAGACACAAAAGTTTGCCTCTGACAAGTGTCAAGAAAGCCTGTGTTGCAGTGGACTGCTGGGGAGCTACACAGTTGGGATTAGAAGGGCAGTATCAATCACGCAGGTATCAATCATGACTGTCCAGTCAAGCATAACAAAAGATCCCAAATCTTCTCATGGGAGATTGTGCTGGGGAGAAAGACCTCATCTGAACCTGCAAAATTATGATTTGAGGGATTTTCTCTCACAAGAGCACAGAGAGGTGGCAGATGGAGATAATAAACTTGAGAAGCTAGTTCAGGAACACACAAGGAGTTCAGCCCAAGAGACCTACGTCTTGGCTCTTTGAAAGAGTTGCATGCATATCTTTGAACTGCACCCTGACATGAGTATTGAACACATGCACATGCACAAACACACGCAAACACACACACACACACACACACACATACACACACACACGGTAAGATTGCTGGCTGCCCTCCTGTAATGTAACCGCTTTGAAATCTCAAACCTTTTTTTCTAGACTCTCTCTGCAAAGGAAGATGAAGATAAAAGAGTCTCCTAAAATAAACAAAAAACAAAAATTAGGCCCACTAAGTCTTTTCCCAGGACAGAGAAGAAAAACAGCATCTTCCAGTGATAAGAACATGGACTTGGGAACCAAATACATCTTAGCTTCAAATAATAGATCAGCTGTAGGACATTGGGCCAGACTCTTGTTCCTCTTATTTCTACTATAGTTACAGAGATGGTGCTACCTATTTTGCAAAGATTTGACTAGGATTACATAAGGGTCATATCAAGCTCCTTGTGCATGTGTATGTTAGCTAGTTTCTTCCGTAGACATTTTGTGACTACCTCTTTTGTTTATTTTGTTTTGTTTTTCAGTGACTTCTGGGATGCTTAAAATAATTTATAGCTGCTCTCTAGCAATTGGTAAGGTCATTCTGAACGTCTTTTTCCTTCTTTTGACTTTTTTTCTCTACCTTGGGCCAATTTACTGTAAATTGTTATATTTTAAGAAACTGCTTAAAACATTCTTGTAGCAAGCCAAGGTGTAAATCAATCAATCAATATATTATCAGCACTACAAGAGATTCAGAAATTTCCATCTTTCTGATAAATAATTATCAGAAAGACTCAGAAAGATCTTGCCTGTAATCCCAGCACTTTTGGAGATTGAGGAAGGAGAATTTGCGAGGCCAAAATGGAAGGATTGCTTGAGCCTAGGAGCTCAAGACCAGTCTAGGCAAAATAGTGAGACCTCATCTTTATAAAAATAAAAATTCAGAAGTAAGCCAGACATGGTGGCATGTGCCTGTAATCCCAGCTACTCAGGAGGCTGAGTCAGAAGAAGGCTCGCCTGTGCTCAGGAGATTGAGGCTATGGTGAACAATGATCATGCCAGGGCAATAGAGTGAGATGCCAACTCAAAGAAAAAAAAGAAAGAGAAAAAGAAGAAAAAAAAGCAATGATAAATTGGACGGAACACTATTGATTGAAGATACCTTTCATTCAGCACTGAATTGATCCATTGTCTTTAAGTTTTTAGAAATTATACTGATATATTAATGTTAATTACCACACATAATTGTACAGGGATAGTGGACTCAAGAATGCTGGCCTTGGATGTATACTCTTTACTTCCTTGGAACCCTGGAGAACGAGGTTCAGGACTCTAAGAGAAGATGTTCTTTTCTTCATCAAAGGGGCCTCCCACCTCATCCTTGTTCCTTTTAGCATGTCCCATCCTGAGGTCCAGTCTCCTGAAAGGAGACTTTGGATCCCCGTGTCTTTGTATACTGGGCAGCACACCAGAGTCTTTCTAGTTCCCTACCTGGAACTCAGGTTCAAACCACACCCACAGGAACAAAATTCTTGCTATGTAAAATGTCCCTGTTTCCAACTGGAGTCTTAGGTTTTCATTCTGTTCTTTTCAGCTCTGGGCTTCCTTATTGCTCTTGGGTAGATGAGACCCTGAAGTCCACAGCCTGTACTTGGGCATTCTAATGTGGCAGTTGAGATCTGGGTTCTGGAACCAAAGAGCCTGGGGTCCATATGGGTTATGTCACCTATTAGATTATGATATGACAACCAGCGACTTATTTAACTCGTCTGAGTCTCAGTGTTATCTTGATAAAATGGGATTTGTGATCATTCTTACTTGAAAGGAGTGTTGTGAAGTTAAATGCGTTAAAGCATGTGTTGCATATAAGCAAGCACTCAAAAAATGTTGGTGTTTTTTTATTGATATCTGTATTTTACTGTATTTCCACTTTTGTGCTCCAGCAGCTTAGGACCTTCTTAGCAGAAGGGAGATAACCCCAAATTCCCTCCATCCTGACTCTGCAGAGTGGAAACAGTGAATACAATGAGGATTCCATATTTCTATGGGATGATCAGAGCCACACCTTCGTAGAAAGGGGCATCAGGGCAAGGGAGGAACTCTCTCCCATCCTGAGCACAGAGCTATGGAAACACCACCTAGTGAGATAGACCATGGCCTGCTCTTGGTAGCTATGGAAACTGGAAAAGATATTTAACTCCGTGTACTTCAGTTTTTAACCTTGTAAGGCTTCTGTGGTTCTTAAATGAGAAAATGTAAGTTAGGTTCCTAGCACAAAAATTGAGACTTTTTATGGTCCGCCCTCCCACCCTTTCTTCACTTCAACTGTTGGGACCCTCCGTACATGAAAAAAATCTCAAGTGCCAATCAACATTTAATCCTATTTTTTGGGTACGATTGCATTCTCTTCCATCTGTGTTACTTCTGTTTTCTCAGTCTTCATGCTTATCAATCCCACTGAGTATGTGATTTTATTGTAAGTCATATGAAAAACTTATATAAATTAGATATAAGTAACCACAATTTGAAAGATTTCGTTTCTGTTATTCCTGGCATCGTAACTTGTCAGTCACCAAGTAAGTTGCTGTTTTTTTTAATCATATTTACATATTATATTTATAATATATGTTATAAGTAAATATTAAATTATTCAAGAATATTCATATTTTTTGGAGGAGAACAGTCGTCCTTGGTTGATCATCTTACATCCAGGAAAACCACTAATTTTCCAAGCAATTTTCTCATTCACTTAAAAAAAAAGCAGTAATAAGGAAAGAGATGCAGTGTTTACTAGTTGCCAGATACTATGTAGGTACTTCATATATGCTGTCTCATTTAAACTTCAAAACACCCCCCTAAAATGACATTTTCACAGAAGGAGGAAACAGAGGTTCAGAAAGGTGAAATGATGTGTCCGTGGTCACACATCTGATCAGCACAAAGCTGGGATTTAAGCTCAGTTTAGTCTCGCCCTAAAGCCCAACTGTCCCCCGTACGACAGTTTTGCAGACTAGTTAGTGCTACAAAAAACAAAGAAAGATGCTCTCGATTTTCCAAACTCCCACAGCAGAGCAGAAAATAAAGGAAAAATACCCAGAGTTAGGTTGCATGCGATGGCTCAGGCCTGTAATCCCAGCACTTTGAGAGGCTAAGGCAGGAGGATTTCTTGAGCCCAGGAGTTCGAGACCAACCTAGGCAACATAGTGAGACCTTGTCTCTACAAAAAAAAAAAAATATATATATATATATATAAATAGAAGATAGGTAGATAGATAGATATAGATATAGATAGATGATAGGTACATTAGCTGGGTGTGGTGGCCTGTGTCTGTCATTCTAGCTACTTGGGAGATGTAAGCCCAAAAGGTCGAGGCTGCAGTGATCCATAAATGTGCCACTACCCTTCAGCCTGGGCAACAATGAGACTCTGACTCAAAAAAATACAAAAAAAGAAAAGAGAGAGAGAGAGAGACCCAGACTCCCAGGCCCGTATAGCAAGTAGGAAATCACATTTCCCTATGGGCGGGGCTTGCCAAAGAGCATTTTGTAGGGGATTTCCTGCCAGCATCCATTTCAGTGCTGTGTCCTCTGGGCCTCGCCCATACCCCATATAAGCACACAAGAATGATTTACTAAGGACCTAGCATCCAATTCCTTCGTGTATTATGGTTGGAATTTACAGCCAGGGGAAGGCCCTCTCAAACCAGATGCTGCCAGAAGCTTTCAGTCTCTAGATCTACAATGTTGCCTTTGCAATAATTTTTGACGTATTTCAATGGAAAAGGACAACAGAACAACACACTAGCAGGTTATATCCAAGAACGTCCTGCCCAGTGCCAGGGGCGATGGCTTCTGTGCCTGTATCACATTCACATTTCCAAAGAAACTCAAGGAGTACTTCTTCCTTCTAAGGGTCCCTTTAGCACCAAAGCCATCCCAGGGGAGAGAGACGACGTGTGTCTCCCTCCAGTCCATGGCACTTTATCTAAGTTGCTCTGAAGCCTGGAAAACTGGAAAATGGATCCTATTTGACTTGGTTCACTGACACCAGAGCAGGAACCTTCCTGAAAGAGTCCTTTCTCACCAAGAGGGGACTCCAGACCCTCCTCTAGACCCAGAGTCTGTTGGGGAACAGAAGGAAAATGTGCGGATATGGGATCTTATCTTCCGATTCCCACCTTCTGAGTCAGCGCCTCATAATTAAGTTCACCTTTAACAGCTTCTACTAGGTTAGCAGACCAGGAGAGGGTGTTTTGACCAAGGATCATTGCAACTCAGCTGGTTCCCAAAACCCTGGTGAGCACACAGCTCCATCAGTGATTTCTCTTACGGGGACAAGAGCTCACTCTTCAACAAGCAGCCACCAGCGTACCAGGCACTTGATTTAATTCTTACAGCCCTTTGAGATAATAGTACAAAAGCTTCTTTAGACATGAGAAATTAAAGTGGCCTAGAGGTCACTTGGCTAGTTAAAACTGAAGCTAAGAATGGTCCAAGATGTTCGGATTCCCAGTGCAATATTCTTCCTGCTGTGTCATACAGACTTGACTCGTTCCTCTCCGCTCACTCCATCACTCCTTTATGAACTCATTTAATAAACATTTTCTGAGTGTCTATTATGCTCCGCGTATGGAGCTGAACACTGAGAGACAGCAGTGAGTAAGACAGACCAAGTCCTCACTGAAGTTACATAATACTCAGGGGAGGAATATAACGAACAAAGGGTTGTGCAGAGGGCTGGGACTGTGCCGTATTACATGCTTGTAAACATACGGCAAGGTCACAAGCTAGTCTTGGGGAGATGGGTGGAGTCACAGATGATTCTCTGAATAAGTAAGACCTGATGCTGTGGGGGAAACAGGAAACACTCCCAGGCAGAGATCGTTCTTAGCACCTGCAAAGGCCCTAAGGCATAAAAGGGCTTGTGCTGTTCCAGGGAATGGAAGAAGTTTAATTTGGTTGGAATGTCTTCTGATTGTTCTAAGTCACATCAATTTCCTAATACATGCCGGCCAACAGACCCCCTCATCCAAGGAGAAAATTAAGACCGGGATTCAGGTCAGAAATCCACTTCATGAATGAGAATGTACTTTTGCCTGGAGTGGCCCCTGTGTGTATCACATCAAAAGCAAGGAAAGAAGTGACCTCATAATTCCCACCAAGTCCCTGGAAAGGAGATGAAAAGAAAGGTACGCTTCTCACACCTCACTCCCACCTAACATTATTATTTTGGAAACCACATTGACCCAACTGCGTTCTCCCAGAACTAATGACATTTAAAACTTACTCTTTTCAGTAATATACATGTCAGGGATCCTAACTGACATAGTCTCCTTAAGCCCAAAGGAAGTTAACTGTTCTCGTTTCCTAGTCTTTCATCTGTCACTCCTAGGTCCCAGGAACATTTGGCTTCACATTCATTCATCTGCAGCTTTATTCTAGAAGGAAACTGGTGGGAAGAAATTAGCGTTTATTGAACACCTACTGTGTGACCATCACATTTTATTTAATACTATGAGGCGGATGTAACAACCCCACTTGCAGAAATGAGGGTCTAAAAATCACATTATTTGTTTCTAATCACACACGGTAAAAGCAAGAACAAAGACTGAACCCAAGTTTGGTTCTGAAGCTCATGTTTGGCTCTAAGACAAAGACCCTTCTTCTTGTGTGACTCTGACCAGCCTTGAAACCTGATTCTATGTGATATTCATTTCCCTTTCCGAAAATGTGTCCTTAGGTGAGTTGCTGACACCAGATCTGAAACCCAAGTATGTAAATTGGGCCCAGCAATGTTTTAATAAATGGCCTTAAGTCTCATAATAGAAGACATATAAAATGACGAAAATTTCCTGGTTTGGAAATTTGGCTTTTTAGGACAAGAAACCTTGGGAAACAGTGAAAATAAAGTTTATTTTCAATAGTACAATACTCCATAAACGAAACTCATTCATCCTTTACCTGGAAGAAGAGAAGCAGAATGAACGTCACGTAACGAAATTCCATGGGAAAATTAATCTTCTTTGTTCTCATAAATCATCATGGTGAACTAGAAAGAAAATGGACCTCAGATTTGCTTACAGTTAGCTCTTAATTTTTTTGCCTGTGTTGTTTCCCAGATGAGTCATATGCACATATTACTAAATCTCTGAACTTTTGTTTGCTCTTTTATACATGGGTGATAAAAATATCAAAATGAGGCAATACGAGTTAAACAAAATAAGCCGTGGCCGCCTAGTAGGCCTTCAGCAAATGTTAGTGCTGTCTTTCGACTTCCAAAGCAGTCACTGTGTACTCAGTCTATTTTGGATTGTGGTTTTGGTGAGATGATCTCCATAGTTAAAATAATATGTAGCCCTTGTCATTTGCAAGATATTTCAAAGTTTATTATCTGATTTCATGATTACAACAACGATGTAATGTTGGGACCACTGTGTTAGCCCAGTTTTACAAATGAGGAAAATAAGGCTTAAGAGGCAATGTGACCTGGGAAGTAAGAACAGGAACCATGAGACCCCAGTACCTGGGCTTGAATTCTAGGTCTTGCTCTGTGATCTTAGGCAGATAGTATAATCATTCTGTGACTCAGTTTACTCATCTTAAAAACAGAAAAGAGCCATGGAATCTGTTTCGCAATTGTCTAAGAATCCAATAAGCGAATACCGTCATATACTTAGAAGAGTTGGAAGTTAACTAACGGTTCTCATTTTCTGACCTTCTAGTGTGAACTTATCTTTATCTGTCACTCTTAGGTCCCAGGAACATGGTAATGCATCTATTATATTATTTTTCCCTACAAAAATATAGTTACCTCTTGGGTGGTTGGGAAGATGAAATAAGGTAATACAGAAGTAAAGTATGTAGACTCATCCTTGGCACATACTAAAGGCTTAGCAAGCGTTACCTACTATTGTTAGCCAAGATCACTCAGGTAAGTAGGAAACATGGTTCTGGAATAAGCTTCCTTGGGAATCAAAACCGTGATGCCAGAAAAATCAGAATACTTAGATTTTTTTTTTTCTCTCGAATGCCTAAGAGTTTGAATCCTGCATGAAACATTAATGGATTTCTATATTCCACTTAAAAAAGCTCTCCGAGAATTATTAGAACATCAGAGTAACTGTAGTTACAAATAGATATTTTCTTTAGCTGTGAAACATGAAAGAAGCTCATTTCTTTCTTTTCTTTTTTAATAAAAGTCATAAGCAAGAAAAAAAACCGTGATGCGAGCGGGGGGAGGTGATTGAAGCAGCTTACAGTGTAGGTCTCCTTATGCACTGAAGACAGGACCAGGCTTTGAGGGTTTCTTATATTTTTCTCCTAACAATCTCTTGAGAAGGAGACACAGGGAGTTTGGATGCTCAGATCCATTTGTCCTGTGGTTTCTAATCCTTCAGTGGGAAAAAGGCAGGTTGTCTCATTAACTTCCTGCAATAAAGATACCCAGAAGGGCTGATGAATGACTGCCCCACCTGCCTGCCTTACTCAGTTCAAGTCCTTAGAACAGCGACTGAGCCTGGGATTTACCGAAACTACTGCCTGCAACCACGACAGAAAATCGCAGGCTGCTTGTCAGTGCGGATGCCTGCTTTCATTCCCTGACTCCAGTACATTCAGGACACAAACCTCCTGCCCTTTTAAGGAGACTTCATTCAGGGCGAACTCCAGTCAAAGGCTGGAAACCAGGCAGGGGGAGCCTCAGAGTAAAAGGTGTTTTTGTCAAAGGGAATCTGTTGAAGCCAGGGTTTTGTTGCTTTTGACAGAGAGCTTAATTAGCCTTTAACTCTTCAACCGCAATGTGATCTTAAAGTAGAGAGAGGAAATTAACCACCAGCGCTCTGAGCCACATGGAAGAAATTAAAGTAATGTCCTCCTCGCTAATCCTCTTTCAAGGCACAATAGTAAATATGCATTATATTTAACCATCATGTTCCCCTGGAGCTAAGCATGGACTTCAGTGAAAATAAATACTCTCTAATGTGTCTCAGAATGTTACCCTGGAATTACAAATGAAGTCTTGTACCCGTGACCCCGGCAGAACCCACTGCCTAATGACCAGGGCAGGGATAAATAAACGGGGCTTGAGGGTCGATGTGTTATCTAGGACGTATAATTCATCTTTGTCTGCAAAATGGAAGCTTGATTGGGTGTGACGACCACTTCCCAAGTCTCCCTCTTCTTCAGTCTTGGAGATGGTTATAGACAGAAGGACGGTGGGTCTAAGGCATCGATGAGTGTCCTGGCTGTATCACTTGTCAACTGCACATTTGATTTTTGTGATATGGCATCATGCATTTAGTTCATTTTATGTATATAATTTTTTCATTCATACATATACTTTATTCACATATAGTCATCTGTATATAGTTTATTTATGTATACAAATGTATAAATATAAATATATATGAATACACAAACTCATGCACGAATCTATATTCCTATATGCAAATTTATAATATACATAAAGAGACACAAATATATAAATGCATACTTGTATATAAATATGTACATACATAAACCTATGCATGAATATTTAAGGACATCTTTATATAAATAAAGCATATAGGTATATATTTCAGTGGAAGGGGAAAGGGTTGTAATTGTTAGTGGTTTATTTCCTCATGAAGTCACATTACAAATATATATCTCATTGCAGTGAGATATATATTCGCACCTAAATTAGAATCCCAGCCATGTTACTTACGAGCTTTGTGGCCTTGAGCAAGGTATCTGTGTAACAGGGGTAGTCATAGTAACTACATAATAGAGAATGTCATGAGTCTTTCATGAGATGATGCTTGTAAAGCATTTAGCACAGAGCTAGAAACACAGTAAGTGCTAAATAAATGTTGACTATTATTATGCATCCATATCTCTATTTCTCTCTGTATATAACTATTAGGGTTACTCTCCGCAGGGGGTTCCAGAATGTTATGTCAGGCCCCACTGGGGGCGTGGGTGCCTGGTGTACGATCCAATGCTGCATGAAAGATGCAAAGAATTGCAAAAAAGTTAGTTTAGAAAATATAGTTTATGTAGAAGTAAATCAGAGCAAGAGAGAGAAAAAGCGGAGATTCATCTCCTCAAGGTAGGAGAGGAGGTGAAAGCCAGAGCCAGAAAACATGGCAACAGCCGTAGCTCAAAGAGCACATGGCCACACCAGAGTCTAGTAAGGCAATGGCAAAATGGCTGCTCATGGTTGAGACCTTTTAACCATTTCCCTTGGGTGGGGGGAGGGCATTAAAGTGATGGGTGGTGGTCTGCTCCACGTCATCACAAAGGTGGAGATGACAGGCACTGACATCAGATGATGGACAGTAGGCAGATGGTTGGGTTAGTCTCATGATTGCTGCCATGGGGTGGGTTAGATAGGAGGAGACAAGGGGAGGAGGTTTTTCTGCTGGAGACTTGTCAGACATTTGCAATCCACAAACTCCTTGACCAAAAGTTGACCTTATTATCATTTCTATGGCTTCAGCCAACCAAGGGGTTATTTTGATCTTCTGCCTTGACAAGGAACCTGGAAGTTACCAGAGATTATTATGCTAAACTACGAATTGAAAAGTTGGGCTGTCCTGGTCTTGCATCTGATGGAGACTTGCTGAGGTAATGGGGTAAAATCTAAGCAAAAATGGCTATGCTGAGGCAAAAAGACTATGCTAAACTAAGTTTATCCTAGGTTTCTACAGGTACTTCCTTTCAGTAACCATAATCAATTAGCATCCTTGGAAGTTTATACTTAAAACAGGATTCTGAAGGACTGTTTAAACATGTCAATGTAGTCCAATATTCTCAATACATATGTAAGGATGATCAACTCCAGAAGGGACATGACTTTGTTAAGGTCACAGAGAGTGTAACACATGAACTCCAAATCTGAGAGGACTTGCAAGTAATATTTGCCTATTCCAAAGAAGTCACCTGAGTATCCAACATGGAAAAAAAACACATTAGTTTATTAAAACTTACTTGAGACACCAAAGGTGAAGAATCCACACCTCGGGAAAGTACGATTTTATGAACAAAGCAATCAAGCTAATCGTTCACATTCCTAGCAGGTGTGTGCACTCACACTGATTAAGCGTGATGACTACATTGTTTTCAACTTTGCCTGGTCAACTGCATTCCATGACTCGTTATTGGGAATATGCCTACCCTTCAGAGGCCAGCCTTGGCCAGAGGCAGCTCCCTGAGAGGGGGCTGGAGGAAGGCAGGTATAAGGGAAAACAATCTACATCTGGACACTATCTCACAGAGAGGCTATAGGTATTGGGAAGAGGAAGGGTTCAGGGAAAAGTTGGGATGGTAGCTTTAAGAAAATCTTCTGGGATGGATTAAGAGATTATCAAATAAAAGGGAATTGAATTCAGTCCCTCTACTAACACGATTAACTCCCACTCTCTCCCCACCTCACACACAGAAGTGCCCAGAAACACGCCACCAAATATAATGCAAACTCACACACTTACACACACACACATGTTCATATTCACTCACACATTCACATGGAAACCCACCAAACAGAGTCTCGTGGGTACAAAGCCTTGATAATCTGTTTTATTTTTCATTTCTACCTTACATTATGTAAACTGAGTCATCAGGTTTTACCTTTTTTTAAGTTTTAAAACAAAGTTTATTAGCGAGAAAAGATAGAAGAAGGACGAAAGAAAGATTCATGGCAGAAAGACCTGCCACGGGCAAGTTTTTCAAATAAGAAAAACCCTCTATCTTGTTTTGGATGATGGTTCAATCCCATCAGCTAAAGTGAATTCTAGACAGTGCACCTGGGATGCTCCCTTCTCCCTCTCTGTGCCTGGCTCATCTATTAAGTTTTCACTATATTGAACTGTGCGCAAGTATTGTCTCCTTTAATGGTCATGACCACCTTGTTGAGTAGATAATAGTCACATAACACTTTTTCTTTAGACAAGCTCAGACTTCCAGAAGTGAAGCAAACTGCCCCCATCTCAGGACTATTCTTTGGCAATGTCAGGATTCAAAACCAGTTCTGTGTCACTCCAAAGCCCACACTGTATTCCAGGGTTTCTTAAGTTGAAGCATTTCAATCCATTCATTGATTAAAAAAAACTCAGTTAAATGGGTTTCAATCAGGCTTTAAAGTCATTGAAACAGAATAGGAAAAGGTCATATATGTATGTGTGTATGTGTGTGTGTGTGTGTGTGTGCGCACGTGTATATTTCACACGGTAAAGTAGGTATGGTTTTGTCAAACATGTCTAAGTATGCAAGTGTTTGTATGTTTAGGAGAGCTATGTAAAACAGATTTTGTAGTATGGGACTCAATCAGAAAACATTTGAAAACTACAACTCTGTTCTATATAGCCAGGGTCAGTCCAGTTATTCAGACCTAGAGGACTGGAACCCTCCAGCCAGAATAAATTGCTTCCGCATGTGTGTTCCCTACGCACAGTGAACATTCCTGTCTTACAACCCTAATCAAATTGCACTTTGGTTTCTTCCTCAAAGGGTGTCTACGTATATGCAGCCTCCTTCCTCCTGTGCTTTCATCTCCCTACCTAATGTAGAAAATTTCTTCTAGTGGGAGAAAATGAACTCTCATTGAGTGATTATTGCTTTGGACTTGATGGAACTGAAAACTGGTTCATTTAAGAACTGATTTCTCCTTTTTTTGCATCTACCAGATTTCTCTCTTTTACAGCCTAACTTGAGATCATTTTAATTTTCCTTACTACTGATAGCAGGAACAAGTTGAAGAAGAAACTAAGAAAAAAATAAATTAAAGAAGGAAGGAGAAAGAAAAAAAGGGTAGCGAATACAAAATTATGAATTTGGGTCAGACTCTGAAAAGTAGAGAAACTTAGCACTATTTATTAAAGATAAGCTTTGATATAAAAATATAAGAATTTATCCACAGGGCCACAAAGTATTAAAAGCTACTTATTAATAACTAGGTGTCATTGGTTATATCGAGAGGAAGAATACTCAAGCTATTAGCCAGGGAAAAGAACATCAGAGGAGTGAAAATGGGAACTTCCCACCCCCTCTCCGTGAGCTATCCTCTAGCCAGGACACAAAGCCAGGCCAAACATTGCCTCCTGAGGCTAGAGAGGGGTTGATTGTACTTTTTTGGCTGTTTATGTTGTTTTATTGCTTTCCACTTTCACACGACTTGACCTAAGGAAGGAAGGCGGAAATACTGAATCCTGAGAGTTTGTTCTCATGAAGAGGAAGCCACAGCAGAGGCTGATAGAGCCAGAAACCCCTAGGGCCATATTTTCCCTTGTTCCCTTGTTGTAGGAGAAACACACTTGAGTGACCAGGCACATTTCCTCAGATAAATAAGAAGTTCTTAATTTGGAATCAGTGCTGACCCATCGGGGCACTGGAAAACAGTACTTTCTCACTCCATTGCTGACATAATCCACTGGGGTGATATAAATTAGTTGGCAGTACACGCTCTTTCTCAGAGAAAGTCAGTTTATGGGGTCTAGTGCTGTATAGCTTTCTATTATTATTACTCCTCTGTTGTCTTTTTTACCTCCTGTTATTTGTTTAAGGACCTCTTATCCTATTCGCCAAGGTTAGACCTGCAAGCCTTATCAGAATTCAGAGAATAACATGGAGGCAGGGCAGAGCATACATTCAGTGTGGGGATTGGATATGGGGTAGATCCCATAGCTTTTAGTGAAATATGACCAGGACTAGAGGTAGTGATACTTTGTGGAATATGATCCTACTTGTTTAGAGAATTCACTAGGATAAGATATTAGATAACAAAACCATGCAGGAGGAATTGCCATTCAAGTTTCAAATTCTTCATGATCTTAACCCATTGACTTTGCTTAACTAAAAGAAATATACTGGTCTCAATTAAACTTGTGAGAACTCTGGGAACATAAGTGTGTCAGAGCACACCCATTTCTCCCATCACCTATTGCAATGAGTCACTACCTCATAATTCAGATTGAGTCTTCTCCTTTTCTCCATCTTTCTTAGTTCAGATTCTATCACCTCATTATTTGAGCTCTTTCAAGCAGAGGGTTTTTTATTTATTTGTTTGTTTTTGTTTGCTCGTTTTGTGTCTTTTGAGTCTGGGTCCTACTCTGTTGCCCAGGCTGGAGTGCAGTAGCAAGATCATGCATGGCTCACCACAGCCTCAACCTCCTGGGCTCAGGTGATTCTTCTGTCTCAGCCTCTCGAGTAGCTAGGACTACAGGCATGCACCACTCTACCTGGGTTTTCTTTCTTTTTTTCTTTTTTTCATGTTTTGTAGTGACAAGGTCTTACTATGTTGTCCAAACTCCTGGGCTCAAGCAATCCTCCCACCTAAGCCTCCCAAAGGACTGGGATTACAAGCATAAGCCACCACACCCAGCCCTAAAACAGAGAGTTTTCTCTGACTTGCAGCAGAAGAAGTCAAACATTAAACTATGAGAAGGATTCTGCATGTATGGCTGATGTTGAAGACAAAAGGACTATGTGCAAGGACTAGAGAGTACCTCAAGTAGCTGGGAGAGACCCCCCACCTTACCAACAAAAATGACCTCAGTCTTACAACCACAAGAAACAAAATTCCACCAATAGCAGGAATTGGAAGAAGAGCCTAAGGTCCAGATGTATAGCTAGCTAGCACCTGGATTTCAGCCTGTGAGACCCTAAGCAGGGAACATGGATACCCTGTCCAGAACATCAGATCTGTGTAATAATAGATAGGAATTCTTTTAAGTTGCTAAATTTGCGGTAATTTGTTGCACATCCATGGATAACTTACACATGAGCACACTGTGTGGTAGGCATTCCTGTTCCAGGAACACGAATATTTCAGTTAGTCAGTTTTACCGTCTAACCAAAATACACAACTACTGGGCAACTAAGAAAATTCTTGATCATAGCAAAGTCTGCTAACTTAATGTGCTTATACTTCTAAAGCTGAAGCCCCAAACCACATGCTAATGAGGAGAGGCTAGATCCTAGGCCAGGTCTATGACACAAAACAGAAGTCTCTTCATCTTCCACTGCACCAGAAAGCTTGTCTGCCAGCTGTACAGGTCTGGAAGTGATTCTCATGTTAGAATTAAACCAATATCTCTCAATCTGTCTGTCGCAAACATATACACTCATGATAACAACAACAATAAGCTCTTATAGAACTTTAAATTTTGCAAGGCATTTTAATAATTCTCATGCTATTAGTTCATAGTACTCAGAGACAGGTGTTCAACTCCCATGTTCTAGATAAACTAGGAGAGGAGAAATGGCTTCCCAAGGTCAAACAGAACAAACAATTAAAATAAAAACAGATGTTTACTCCAAATTTTGATAGTTATGTTATTGTGCTATGCAACTAACTATTATAATCAATTGAACTTGGAGATATTGTATTAAGAAAGATCTATCTATTCTTACATGATGAAGGGGGAAAAAAACAAGGAAAGATATAGGACTAAGATGAATTTTAGTTATGAGTCATACTTAGTCCCAATGAAACCACTGCTTGCTATTGCAGCCTTCATTCCTGTCATAGTGCTTGACAGGTGGTAAACTTTTGGTAATAACCTGCTGAATGAATGTATGAATCCATTGAAAACCCATTCTCATTTGAACAGAACTTTCAAATTCCCCTGCTAATGATGACTGGGTTGTTGGACTAAGCAGAGGCTTTGGAACTGTGCCTGGCAGAGAATAAGTCTCCATAAAATATTTATTGACTGAACATATTTTGGTATTTTCTAAGTTACCTTGAAGCCTAAAGCAGATTAATGTAAATAATGGAGTATATGTTTATATCTTAGTAACAATAGCGACAATAATGAAATTAGTATAGTAATAATGGCAATAAAGATTTCTAACTCTCTAGTATAAGTGATACTTTCACACATGTAAATGGTTAGAATACTTTTGGAAAATATTTTAACACTAATTTTCAATAGATAATACATTGTGCCATACTTCTCTTAGAGAAATACAAACAGTCTCACAGTTTTTAAGTTCCAGACTTCAATCACATCTATCTAACTGCAGAAACTTTGTTTTAAGGCATTTGCCAAAATATTTTTAATGGAAAAATAACCTAGCAAAGTTCTTTATCCTAACATTGTACATTTCATCATAACATGGTAACGTATGAAAAACAGAAACCAATATAATTGTTCAACAATAACTTAATGAATAAATAACTTATCACCTGTCTCATCGAAGGGATATCATATGACTCTTCTAATAACGGCCTAAAGTCTAAAGAGTCACTTAGAAAATGCCCAAGACATGGTGTTAATTTCAAAGGGGAGTAAAATTGTTTGTACACTAATTTCAACTAAACATATATATGTTTAGGAAGGAGACTAGAAGTAATATATAAACATGATAATAATAGTTGTGCTAAAGTTGTAGAATTTGGATGAATCTGGATGTTACTTATTTCCTTCATTTTCTATTGTTTTTCAACTGTGATTTTACTGCTATTATGATACACAGATACAAGATAGAAGACATACAGATGAGAGAGAGAGAAACAGAAATTTAAGTTATGCCTGTGTATCTATACACATGCTTCTAACATACCTAGGACTCAACTCATACATTCCAGTAGTGGGTTGGAAAATCTCCTTGTTTCTAGTTACCCGGGAAGATTCTTGATTTTTCAGATGATTTCAGTACATAATAGGTGCTAGCTAGCTGATTCTAGCTAATTCTGTATCATACTAAATGCCCCCTATTTATTAAAAGAGAAAAAAAAAAAAACATGAGCACACTTACCCATTGCATGTATGCGTGGAGCCTGGAATAATTAAGGTCTCAAAGCAACACTCAAATGATGGTCAGTGTACTCAGTGGTAGTCTTTAAAGAATCTTTTATGAAGCTGGTTGGGTTGTGCATGCAGTAAGTACAGAGAAAACCTAACAGTACTTGTGTTACCTTTGCCACTGACAACAGCTCTAATGTACACATGCAACACCAGCACATTGGTAACTGTTGGGAGTTGATGGCAGAGGGATAAACCTTTGGAGTCATCTTTAGAAAATATGCATCTCACTATGTGTGTCTCTTGCATGAACCTTCCAGTTATCTAGAAGCAACTTGTACCAAAGATACAATGTCCCACTTTCACTCATGTGAAAGTTATGGTGAAGTTTTCATAGTTCTTCAAACTTACCATAAGTTGTCAAACCCCTAGGCTTCTGCGCTAGATTGCTCACTCAGCCCAGACTGCCATTCACGTTCTTTTGATAACTGACAACTGCCACACTGTAATAACAGGCAGAATATAAAGCAGGCAATCAGATTTCTACCTATCCTTGGATAATTGATGAAATGGAACCTAGTATTTTTGAGCCTTTCCTGTTCCCAACCCTCCCTCTGGTCTCCAGGTCCCATCCTTACGGTCATGCGATTGGCTTCCTGGCTCCCTGTGCCTATGTTCTAGCATTTTATCACTGAACTATCATCACTCTTTTCCACCTCTCTCCTGTGAGTTCCCTGAGAAAAGAGAAGATCTTCTCCATTTTCTATTTCTAGAGACAACAGTGCATAACACATACTAGACACTAAAGAATATGCTTTCTGAAGTATATCATCTATACTTATATATCACATATTTTATATATAAATTATATATTTAATATGTGATTAAAATTATATATATTTATGTGAGATACATACACACACACACGTGTGTGTGTGTGTGTGTGTATATATATATATATATATTCAGAGAAAAATAAAAGCAAATTAACCAAAAGTCATCTTCCAGGAAGGACAGATCTTTGAAACACTATGAATACACTAGATATTAATCCCCCTAATTCTAGGCATAGTCCAAAGCCCACACTAGTGAACATTCTGCCCAAGAAGAACAGAGGAGGAGCTAGGGTAAGCGCAGATTTTGGAACAATGTTCTGCTTATTTGGCTTTTGCAAGAAGCCTCAAATCAGGGTGGAAAGTCATGGCATCTCAGGCTGTATAAGATTTTCTCTGGCTCCCAACATCTCCAATCCACAGTATGAAATAATTCTTGGGGGCTGGGTGTGGTGTCTCATGCCTATAATCCTAGCACTTTGGGGGACCAAGGCAGGAGGATTGCTTGAACCCAGGAGTTTGAGACCAATCTGGGCAACATAATGAGACCTTGTCTCTACAAAAAAATAAAAATAAATAAATAAACGAGCCATGCATGGTGGTGTGTGCCTGTATTCCCAGTTACTTGGGAGGCTGAGGCAGGAGGATCGCTGGAGCCCAGGAGTTCAAAGCTGCAGTGAACTTTGATCATGCCACTGCACTCCAGCTTGGGTGACATAGTGAGACTCAAAAATATAATATTAATACAGAAATAATTCTCAACTATCATGATTTCCTCACAGTTTAGTAGGCATTGGGGAAAAAGACTTTCATGTCATTATTAAGTTTCATCTTTGTCTTCTTCCTGTGCAAGATTTAAACAAGAACTTAGGCTTCGCGACTCTATTGCGGTCCGCAACCTATGTGTCCAGTGAGGGGAAACCCCTGATGCACTGTGAGAGCCCTTGTCCTCCAGAAGACCAAATCTGTTCCTCCCCAGGTCAAGAGTCAGCTTGGAAAACCATTAGCATGACCAAAAAAAAAACCTGCATGGAAATTTGGCCTTTGCTGGTAACTCTTCAAAGTATTCCTCTAAGGCATTGGCAAATCAGATTGGGAAAGGAATTATTTCACTCACATGGAAGATAAAGTAAGACCAGTCTCCTGACAGCAGGCCTGGAATTAAACTCTGTAAAATGGAAATGTTCTTTTCTCAACTAGAAGATCAGCAAAGACTCTCAGAGAAGGTTGCCAAATTTTGTATGCTTTTGACGCTTTCAGAGAAAAAAATTCAGTACTTTACTGTGATCATTTATTTCTTTTCATTTTTAATTTTTTCATCTGCGAATATATATTTATTTAAATGTCAATTTGCTTCACAAAGGATTTGAGGAAGCTTACAAAATAGCTACAGTCATATGACATTAAAAATAAATGAATAAGCCGGGCTTGGTGGCTCAGCCTGTAATCCCACGCTTTGGGAGGCCAAGATGAGTGGATTGCCTGAGCCCGCGGGGTTCGAGACCCGACTGGACAACTCGGCGAGACCTCGACTCTATAATAAATCAAAAAATTAGCCGGATGTGGTAGTGTGCACCTGTAGTTCCAACTACTTGGAAGAATGAGGCGGAAGGATCGCCGGATCCCAGCAGGTTGAGGCTGTGGTGGCCGGGAGTGGCCACTGCACTACAGTCTGGGCGACAGAGTGAGAATCCAACTAAAAAGCAAATGAAATAAAATAAAAAAATAAATGAATAAATAAGGCAAAGGGGAAATAAAGACAAAATAAAGTAAAATAAATCCTGGAACCAAACATATGATTCATATACAAAATGTATGCTTTCAAACGTTTCAACAAAGTAGGTGTCTTTGAGTCTGAGTTTCCTAGCAGTCAACATACAGATGTAAATAGGTTAAATGTGAAAATCATAGCTCTCATTATAAAAGAGAAAATCAAATGCCCAGAACTACAGCTATTCTAGACAGAGAAATTTGAGGGCAATGCCTTCCACAGGTTCTCATGGAGGTGACTGTGTGCCTGAGACAGATGTCTCTGTGTGTGTGTGTGTGTGTGTGTGTGTGTGTGTGTGTATGTGTGTGTGTGTCGGGGTCTCACTGTGTTACCCAAGCTTGAGTGTAGTGGCAAGATCATGGCTCACCGCACTCTCGATCTCCTGGGCTCAGGAAATCCTCCCATCTCAGCCTCCTGAGTAGCTGGGGCTACAGATGTGCACCACAATATCCGACTAATTTTTTAAAATTTTTTTATAGAGATAAAGTCTCATTATGTTGCTTAGGCTGATCTCGAGCTCTTGGACTCAAACAATCCTCCTGCCTCAGCTTTCAAAACTGTTGGGATTGCAGGTGTGAGCCAATGCCCCTGTGCTGAGTCAGATTTCTATAATAACACCTCGAGGTTAAATAGAAGAAAGATTCTTGTATTCTTTCTTAAAACACTCCATCAGGACTAGAAAAAGACAAAATACAAAAAGGATTTTTCTCCTTAACTCATTTAAGGTGACAGTTTTGGTACTTTTAAAAACACGTATATACTGCTGACACCACAATTCTGTCCCATTTAGCTTAACAAAAAGTAATAGAGAAAAATATTCATTCATTCATTTGCTTATTATAAAAATAGTTATGAACTTTTATGTGTCTCAAATATTACACAAATAAATTATTTCTTCTGATCTCTCTCAGATTAAATGATCAGATTAAATTATCATAGGACTATAAATTTGGAAAACATCATTTTACAATAACTAAAATGTAGTAGTTGGAAGAGATGACGCTCAAAAAGCTCTTCCAATTTAAGCATTCAATGATATTGAATGTTAAAAAAATAGTTGGCAAAAAACTGACAGAGAAGGACAGAAAAAAAATGTATCTTGAAGGTGGAATTGAATAGAACTTTCTCAGGCAGTTTCATAGCTCATGCAGTATAGACAGAGAAAAATAGCATCATTCATCCTATTACCTAACCTCTTCCACTGTTTTTAAGCAGATTATTTCGCCTTAGAGACAAAAACTGTACCCAACATGACAGTCAATGGAAAAGTGTAAGCTTTGGGGTTAGAGAGAGTTTTATTTAATTCTGGCATTTCCATATAACAATCAGTGACCCAGGGAGATGTATTTAATCTCTGTGTGTGACAATGATATATACCTCAAATGTTGTGAAGATTAAATAACAATGAAAATGCCTAGTGATTAAGACAAAGGACATTCTCAGTACATGTTTGTGTCCTTCTTCTTAGAGAAGTTATATTCTTACTTTTTTAAAATTGATATTTTAAAAAAAATCTGGAATTATCTTTTGGAAGGCAGACGCCTTGTGGTACAGGCTTCCCCAGCTAGGTAAGTGATCTAAGAACCCAGTTTTTATCTGGAAGTTCTGAGAGGGTTGAATCACGATTTGTGAAAGAAATGTCCCAAGTTGTGGGAAATGTGTGACTGGTTCTTCCACCGTGACAATGCACCTGCCCACACCACACTGAGTGTTCTGCAGTTTTTGACCAAAAACGGCATGGACCCCAAGCCCCACACTCCCTATTCGCCAGTTCCCACCCGAGCACTGTTATTTTGTTTCCTCGGATAAAAAAAAGTCTCAAAGGGAAACCTTTTGCTCATGCAAAGAGTTGAAACAAAAAACAGCAGAAGTACTCAAAGGCATCGAAGTGGATGAGTTCAAAAACAGTTTTGAACAGTGGAAAAAGCGTCTGGAGAGGTGTATTGTATCAAACAGAGAGTACTTTGAAGATGACTGAAGTTTAAACATGTGAGAATAAATGTGCATTTTTAAATAAATACGTTCCATTTTTGGGGGGGTTCTCCCTCATACATTTAAGAGCTTTCTAGTCTAAATATATACCCTTAAGTTCCTTATTTAAAAAACCAGTGTAAAATGTAAAGTTAAGAATACCTATAAACAAAAGAAAACTCTGTGCTTTTTCTAAGCAAAAGCACCTCACTTTAACCTCTGGAAGTATACGCCTGGTTAATTCCTTAAATAGTTTCCTAAGTAAGAAATATGCCATAGAGACATTGTGACCTGAGCAATATCATTTTCAGCAGAACAAAGATGTTTATGTGCTCTCTAGTATTTTGGTATTTGATGCTGGGAGCAAAGTTTAAGTTCTGAATATACATGAATATCCTAACTTCATTTAATAGCCTCTCCTTTGAAAAGGCAAACTTGATACGCGTTTAGATTTCATGCTGTTGGGCCTTGTTAAGATGGCATCCCTGAATGGAACACATTTGAAATCTACTCCCTGGAGTGGACAAAGTTGGGCTTCCAGTTCCTCTTCTTTCTCCTCATTTTCTTTCTCCTTCTTCTTCATAGGTAAACATGTTTGCTGATGAAATTCACTTTAAGGGGAGTCTTGCTTTTAAAAGGAGATATTTTTGTTTTAATTATTAAACAAGGAAAAAAAATTAAGTTTACAAAAAAAAATTCAACCTCATTAGAAATCAGAGTCCTAAATTAAAGTCAATTCTTTTACTAACAGCAATGAGGTTAGTGAAATTGCTAACGGTAGTTCCAACCGGTAGTGTCCTACTGGGATGGAAATTGAACATTGCTTATATCATTGAAACTGTGCAACTCCTTAGGGAGACAGGGAAAGAGTGGCTATTAAGAGCAAAAGCCATCCATAGTCTTTGCTCCAATATTTATGAACCTAAGAATTATTTTTATTTATTTTTCAAAAAGTGCTAACTGTATTCCCCTATTGGGCACTTGGTCTGTAAGAATTAATTACACAAAGTCTCTTGTATGAAAAAATATATAGCCTAGTGAGGAATTTTCTTTAAAGAAACAATTTAGCAAACTAAATGGCAAACATAGGAGACTTTAACCACAGTGCTACTTCTAGGAACAAAAAATGTATGCCTACTAAATATTCAACAAGATGCAAATTAAATTCATCCGCTTATTAGAGAGTAATATATACAGGTATTTAATATAGTACATGTGAATATTGCTCAATGCAGAGCTCAGCATAAAATATTAAGCAAGATTTCATAAACGGTCTTATTTCATTCATATAAAACATGTATTTGCATGGAATAAAACAAGGGAATATGAGAAAATGAAAACGTGCCTGTCATATAGGGGTAAATTTTTTTAAAAATTCAGTATTATCTTCTAAGTTACAATATTGCAAGGGAATAACATTTTTTAATTTTCAGAAGTAGTGGAAAAGTTTCCCTTCCTACCTAGGATATTCTGATCAGTAACAATTATATAGTGATACACAGAATTAACATGTTATATGGGAAACTGGAAAATGTTTAGGTGTAGAGTTTTGCCCTATTTGCAAAATACAGTAAGTTCTTCTAGGGATTTAGTTTTCTAAATGTCCCCTGTAAATGCCTTTCTGAATTGCACGCTAAATGCAGTTCAGGAGGATGCAGAGGGGGCCGATAGAGCAGACATCTGAAACCCTGGGCAAGCCACTTCATCTTTTTTTTACATTTTAACATCTGAAAAATGGGGTGTTTCCATCCAGCCTTTTTCCCCCCTGAGCCAGGATCTCACTCTGTTACCCAGACTAGAGAGCAGTGGCACGATCATAGCTCACTGTAACCTCAAACTCCTGGGCTCCAGCAATCCTCCCACCTCAGCATCCCCAAGTAACTAGGACTACAGGTGAACTACCATGCCCAGTATTTTTTTTTTTAATGAAACAGGGTCTCACTATGTAACCCAGGCTAGTCTTGAACTCCTGGCCTCAAGTGATCCTCCTAAAGTGCTGGAATTATAGGCACAAGTCATTGAGCTCAGCCTCCACCTGATTTTGTTTATTTATTTATTTGTTTGTTTGTTTGTTTGTGTTTGTGGGCTCTATATCAAGCTAAGGACGCATGGAGGAACTCCACCTGATTTTAAAAGGAAGGAAGAATGGGATAGTTAGGGTTGGGGGGAAGGAAGGAGGGAGGGAAAGCAACATAAAGAGAGAAGGAAAAGAGGGAGGGAGAAGACATGGGAAGGATGGAGAAAGTCAGCCAGGAAGAAGGGGAAAGTGGTGTTCTGGATTTGATGTACATGAGAAAAAGAAGATGACCTGCCTCTGGCCACTGGACAACAGGCGTGGGAAATTGAAATTACACCACTGACCACAGACAACGCTGCAGGCTGGGTGGTCAATATTACACCCCAGGGAATGCTTCAAAGATACATTATCTAAATCCCTATGGCTCCCGAGTTACAGGGCAGGGAAGTTCATGAAATTGTTTTTCAAAGTGAGGATATACAAAGGAGAGGGCTTATCATTGGAATAACTTCTCAGAGTACAAAATGAAGCCCTTACAATCAGGAAACCAGTATGAACTCCTTTCAACTGTGCCCAGTGGAATGACTCCACCTTTCATTTGCAAATCCCTTTCAATTTACTTCCTAACATAAGTTCTCCATTCAATGTTCGCTCAAACCCTTTAATGTATGGCTCAAAACACTTCTGTCATTTTTCAGTGGCCCCCTGCCCCACTTCTAAACAGCAGCAAACCCTCATTATCCTCTTGCCCTGAACAGCCTTCAACTGCCTCCTAACTTTTTCCCATCTCAAAAAGACCATCTTTTGTCATCTATAATCAACCCAGGAACACTCTGCCTGGAATGCCAACCTTGACCCCTCCCTTTTGAATATCCAGTGAACTCCTTTATCAATACCATATTTCGCCTGCATTTCCCCTGAGAAGCCTTTCTTAATTCCCCAGCAAAACATTCCCCTTTCTCTTCTAAGTGTCCGGAAAGCTTTGCTTAATAGATGTTCTTTTTTTTTTTTTTGAGTTGGAGTCTCACTCTGTTGCCCAGACTGGAGTGCAGTGGCCGCTCCCGGCCACCGCAGCCTCGACCCGCTGGGCTCCGGCGATCCTTCCACCTCAGCCTTCCAAGTAGCTGGAACTACAGGCACACGCTGCCACGCCCGGC
>CAUYQG010121007.1:0-30506 GCA_963574415.1 Tarsius wallacei | reverse complement strand
GAAGCATATTAGAATAAATGAAAATTTTATTTGTTTGTGTATTTATTTTTGTATCAGAATTAAGCTTTTGGGATATTGACACCTGACTGGTAGAGCTAGAATAAAAATTAGATTTCCTAGCACTCATTATTATTATTTTTTTAATAAAGATGTGGGGTACAATTCAGAGTTAGGTATACAAACGTTGATTATGCAGGTACCCTTATTATGAGAAATTTTCAGAAATCTAAAAGACAAAAATACTCTGAAAGCCATTTTCACAAGATTGGGCTGGGCGGTAGAGTACAGTTTTTAAAATATGTAACAGTAAAGGCATTATGGATAAGAGCTACATGCAAAAAGTTTAAACTCATTTGAACTTTAGTCTTCTCTCTAAAAGCATTTCAAATTATAACATGATTAAAAGTAATATAGGATCAACTTATGACAAAGAAGTATAAAATAGCAATTCATCAAATCTTTTGTGTATAAGTGGATTTTCAATAAAAGCTAAAAAGTAACTTAATTAAAAAATAAATCTTGTTAGACAAGTAATAAGAAAATACTCATTAATATGAAACACTTAGCTAGACTGTATTAGAAGAAAGTAGTTTATTTTCCAGTGATAAATGGTTTAACAATTCATACAATGCGTATTAGTTGAGCATTGTTTCTGTGCTAGGAACTATTTTAGGCAGAGAAAGTAGAATAGCAAATGTAAAGACAAATTATCTGTCCTCCTGAAGTTTATATGAACAAATATGAATGAATACAAATTCATAAATAATAATCATGCCTAATGGTGATAAGCGCTATGGGGAAAACTAAAGCAGAGGTAAGATGATGAAGAGTGACCTCTTCAAATATATGTGAGGAGATATCTTGAAATTCTAAGCTGACTGGTGATCAAGCTATTTTTTGCTTCCATGTCTTCACACATTTCATGATAAGATATGTGACCAAGAAACCATCAGGATTAGAGGACATGAAGAACTATTTGCCTTTGGAGCATAGGATTATGTGAAGTCACAGTTACTATGTCATTAACACTGTCAGACTTGGTTGTGTCTAGACCAAGTGGACTACAGTGCATTAAAGTCAGTTTTTTTCTTGTAGTGGAAGAATTTATAAATTTATTAGTCCGTTAGTTCTTAGGTGAAGGACTTAAATTTTATTATCCAGAGAAAGCATTTTATTTTAAGTGACAGCAGGAAAGAGTGAGATTAATATGTAGAGTCATCAATCAGAAATAAATTTGGGGAAAAAGTAAGCAGAGGCATGGTATAATTATTAGTAAATTTAGAAGTGACTGAGTTAATGTTTGTATTTACTTAAGAGTAACTTCATATTTCCATTGGTAATCGGTTTCCTGTGATCATTGTCAATTTGAAGAGATATTGTTAAGTATTTCCCTTTGGAAGCTATTATTGCTGGAATCCTTGAAATCTGTAGAGTATGGATATAACATCATATATGTGCATTGATAGTATCATACTTTACTCAATGGAGATACAGATAGTAGAAAAGAGCAATAGAAAAAGATCAGAGTTTAGAGACAATAGAATTCTTATTTGGGGTTGCATATAGAGTCGAATGAAAGGGCGAAGTAACTAAAAGTGCATATGGTATGGATATTTCAGAAATTGGTGTCTATTTAACAAATGGCTTATGCAATTTCTGATCTTCTTCTTGTTCTTCATAACAAAAAACATGCATTAATGAAAGAAAGAAATTTTTTTTTAAAGAGTAGAATTATGAAAGGGAAGTGCCTTTCAAGTTCTTGTTGCCCAGATGCTGGACATCTAAGTGGGTATGCTCGGTGACAAGGAACCTCACAAAGGTCTAGGTTCTCTCCTGATGGGTTGTCCGGACCCAAGAGCTCCAGATGATTGATGGGCAACCTACATGTACAAGAGCTAGTGCAGAAAAAAGAAAAACAACTATTTCAGGCTGAGTTTTTACATATAATTTTTTCATAAAATACAATCTATGCTATTGTGGCATATGAGTTTTGCTTTCTAATCTTTTATATCTTTTTCTTGCCTGTTTGCCCTACTAAAAACCTCCAGTACAATATTGAATAGAAGAGAAAGAGCAGATCGTTTTCTTGTTCCTTAAAATTTATGGGGGAAACATTGACTTTTTCATAAAGTATGCTATTAGCTATGGGTTTTTCATAAATGTCCTTAATCAGATTGGCATATTTTCCTCCAGATATAAGTTTGATTTTTTTTATCAAAAAGGAGTATTGAATTTTATCAAATACTTTTTCTACATTTATGTAGATGAATAAAATGTACACTGTATAATTAATGAGAAAATAAAATAGCATTATCCCACCACCAAAATGCAATTTGCATGTTACATTTGAAATCCTACATTGGTCTAATGTGAGAAAGAAGGCACTTTTATGGAGAGCCATGTCTAATAATATTTCTTCAAAGAATGGTTCACCTCTGTGTTATGATGGCCAGTCTTTCTTGAATCATTAGTTCAAATAAGTGTGAGATTTATGTGAATATGATTTGACAATTTGACACTGTTTTGATATATTTGTTTTCACATATATAAAACAATACACATGAGTTTTGTTTTTTAATACTTTAATACAGTGGTCCCCAACCTTTTTGGCATCAGGGACCAGTTTCATGGAAGACAATTTTTCCACTGATGGGTGATGATGGTTTTGATATTATTCAAGTGCATAGCATTTACTGTGCACCTTATTTATATTATTGTTACACTGTAATATATAATTGAATAATTATACAACTTACCATTTAAAAAAATGGGAGTGGACAGAAGTGGTAAACACAATAATGGATGGACCTAAAAAAAGTGCCAGATTCTGACTTAAAGCCTGCCACCAAAGGCAGCTGTACAACTGAAATGCATCAAATCATTTGCCACTCATTGATAGGGTTTTGATATGAGTCTGCAAGCAATAAATTTATTATGGTCTCTGTGCAGTCAAACCTTACTAAAAGTGTTAATCTGTATTTGCAACCTCTCCCCAGCATTAGCATCACGCCTCAGATCAGCAGGCATTAGATTCTCATAAGGAATGCACAACCTAGATCCCTCACATGCATAGTTCATAATAGGGTTCACACTCCTATTAGAATCTAATGCCACTGCTGATCATCTGACAGAAGGTGGAGCTCAGGCAGTAATGCCAGCAATGAGGAGCTGCTATATCCCTTGCTCACCTGGCTCACTTTCCTCTGTGCAGTTCCTAACAGGCCACAAACCGGTAAGACTGACCCAGGGCTTGGGGACCTCTGCCTTAATATATTTGAGTAAAATTTTAGAAATCACAAAATATCAAACTATAACAATGTGTTTTTAGAAAAAAATGTTCAGTAAGATGCCTGGGAAGCTGGATTTTTTTTTTTTTAATTTTTGGTTTTATAAACTATTTGCCTGCAAAAAAAAGGGGTTTATTTCATGATGTCTTTTACTAGTGTACTCTTCAAGGAATATTTCTACCAAAAATGAAGGAAAAATGTGCTTAAATAAAAAACTATCCCTAAAGTTACTTAATTGAAATAGCACGTTCATTAACTATTGCTATCTTCTGGGCAACAGCTGTAGAGCAAACATTTTACTTAGAAAATAACTATCAAAATCAGTCACTTGGTTGAGTCAATTTGTGCTTACAACTGTATGAAAAGCTACAAATTCCTTCTTACCAGGCTAGTCCAGTGGAACCATGGTCTCCAAAGTGGATATGCATCCCCAGGGATCATCAGCACACAATCCACAAGAGTGGGAGAGGACAATATTATAAATTCCACTTATTTTGATTTTCATCTAAAGTGGGAAAGGATGACAGTTAATAATATTTAATATATGGTCTGACACTGTGTCTCCCTGTGTCTGACCTTTACATACACTGCCTGAATGCTTTTAAGGAAGAGTAGGTGTGTCTGACAGTAGCACGCTCACTTGCATGTTCCTTTGCTCCGAGCTTATTATGAGGTAGTACGGTTTATGTGTTACAAGGTGTCATTGATTTTGTTATGATAAAACCCAAACTTTTAAATAGCAGTATCTTTGGTACTGTGTGAAATGAACCTAAAAATATTTTGTATCACACAGAAAGTCATGGGTTATCTTGTGAATTGTCAAAAATGAGTTATGCACATTCTTAAGATGAAAATAGAAGTGATCCAATTTTTCTTGACTGCTTTTGTAATATCAAGTGGATGATGATACTATGCTGCCTAATAGATGTTATTAAGATATTATGCAAGTTAAAATTAATGATTTAAGCAGTGCTTTGGAAATGAAGTGCTGTGCAAAATCAACTTGTAATTTTAGAGACAGTATTCTGAAAATTTGATTTGGAAAATTTCAACTCATTATGTGATTTTATTGCCAAAATGTGGTTATGACCTATAAAAACCTTCAGAGTTGCACATGTTTTAATTTTTTCTGTTTGGAAGCAGGAATTTCTAGCTTCTTTAAAAGTTTCCCAAATGATAAATTTCAGTAGGTTTTGAATCGTTGTTAAAAAGACAAAATCTTCCACATTGTTTACAAGAATACCTGATTGGCTCAGGAAAAACAGAAAATTCCTAGCAAAACTTAATTTTTCTGAATTATATATAATTATCTATAATAATATGCATGCCATTAAATGTTATAGATTGATAATATTAATAGGCATAATATTATGTTATATGATATTTAATAATTACACTTAAGGGTTATAGAAATAGGCTTCATGATTTGGTCTATGTACTTTAGTATGCACCCTTCCTTTTGGATTGACTTATCTTTGTGAGAGATTCCTTTTAGCTATGATTGTCGTTAAAATCAAATATTATTAATCTTTATAAAAAATTCAAGGATATATTTCTATTTTAAAATTTTCTCATTAATAGAGATTTTCGTGAGCACAAAAGCTTTTAGTATTGCTAATAAATATATAAAATGCTGTTTATTTCATCTTTAGCTCATTATTTTAATTTATATTTTATTTATATGTAAATACTTAAATTTTTTTCAATAATTTATTATGGTGAAATGTACATAACATAAAATTAATCATTTTAAAGTGAATAATTCAGTGGCATTTAATACATCCACAATGTTGTGCAACACCACCTCTATCTAGTCCAAATAATTTCCATCACTCCAAAGTAAAAAATCCTTCATCCATTAAGCAGTTTCTGCCCATTTCTTCTACTCCCCCAGTCTCTGGCAACTTCCAATGTGAATTCTTTCTCTCTGGATTTGTCTATTTTGAATACTTCAAATAAATGGAATTATACAATATGCGACCTTTGTGCATGGTTCCTTTCTGTATAATGTTTTTGGAGGTTCGTCCATGTTGCAGTATATACCAGCACTTTGTTCTTTTTAATAGCTAAATAATATTTCATTGTGTATATATGCCACAATTTATGTATACATTAATACACATTTGGGCCGTTTTCACTTTTTGTCTATTGTGAATAGTGTTGCTGTGAACTCTGGCATGTCAGTATTTGTTTGAGCACCTGTTTTCCACTCTTTTGGGCATAAACCTAGGAGTGGAATTGCTAGGTCATATGGTATTTCCATGTTGAACGTATTGAGGAATTGCCACACTGTTTTCCAGAGCAACTGTGCCATTTCGCATTCTGGTCAGTACTGCGTAAGGGTTCCAATTTCAATAAGTCTGCTTTTAAAGTTAATTAATATACTTGCTCTTTACTAACTAGAAAATAAAAAAAAATTTTGAAAAGTATGAAGCTTTCCCCAAAAGAGTACTTTGAGCCCATGTAAGGGTAAGTGTATGATTAGGGCATGTTTGGAAAATTGTATAAGGTTGGACCTTTGTAGTAGTGGGAATCTGGGTCTGACTCTCTTTGACCTCATCTTCTCTATCCATAAGTGAAAAATTTCTGCATTGAGAATGTAGGGTGCCCTTCAGTAGGCCACTGGTCATTCATTTTTTTTCAGGATCTATTATTTAAGTTTTGTACCTGAGAAGAATGGAAGCAAGTCACGATCCGACTTCTCATAAACTAGGAAAATTATGTGTACTATTTGCATTCCTTCTTTTCAGCACACTGGTCTGTAGGTACCTTTGTTTTTAACACTCTGCTTTTAAAAAAGGCATTAAGCAATGATAATCAAAACAATATAGAGACGTCCTCTTGTGTGGTGCACATAAGCATTATTTGCAAATATAATCTTACTTAAGTCCCATTAGAAGGTAGGTAGGCATTATAATCTCTTAGGTAGGCAGGCATTACAATCCCTTTTAACAAAGAAGGGATCTGGCACTGGTCACAGGAGCACAAATGTAGATCAGCAGACACTGGCTGCTAGAGAAGGAGGTAAGGAAGGGGGTGGGGCATGTGGTAACACACTGGGCAAGAAGCAAAGATAAAATTGTCTCTTAAGGCAAAAGGTCTTTATTACATATGTTTTAATGATTTTGGCCTTAAATGCTAGATTTTTAATGTATAGGAGAAATTTCAGTGGCAACACACTGGGTACCTGGTCTGCTGTCAGCAGGAGAGAGAGCCAGCTGGAAGTCCAAACTTCACCTGCATGCAACTTCCTTATGTAGTAAATCCTCACTTATACCCTACAACTCTAAAATAAAAAACAACCACAACAAAACCCCAAACAAACAACAACAAAATACCACCCCTCCCCCAAAAAACCGAGAAGAGATCCAGAATTAATAGAGGTTAACAAATTGCCTAAAGCATAAAGTGAAAGATCTGGGTAGAAACCCAGATTCATCTGCTTTTAGTATAATTGCTCTTTCCATTGCACTTTGGCTGAAAAGAAAAATTGTTCTAATGTGTCTTTCTGAGGGTTTCACCCAATCATTTACCCAGCAACTCTGACCTTGGCTTGATTTACCTTTATTACACATAGAGCACTGTTGAGTTGTAAAACAGCATTAGCCACATAAATAAGAGATTCTTTTTCAAAAACCATTAATAACAATGACTAAGATGATCTCAGGTAGTCTAATGAGATCCAGTCCCTCTGCACTACTTCTCCCAAGGCAGGTAAGTGACGATTTGTTTATTGCTTTTCACTTAACCCATTCTTCTGTAAGTTGGTACATTTACCTCTGATCCAGGAAAACAAAGATGATTTAAACCAGTAAATTGGAAGCCTAAACTCAAATCCCAAGACTAATAATTCTATGTTATAAAAAAGTCATGTTTCTAGTATATAACCATTCTCCATTTCCCATGCTCCATTCAGTCAAGATTTACGAAGTTCAGGAAGTCCTATGAGGGATCTAGAAACACAAACGGAGAGGAAGAACAGTAGACTCCTTCTGCAAAATCATCCTGATAAAGGTGTCACAGCAGTGAGAACAACACTAGTAGCTCAGGTTTTGGAATTCTGTGCATCAAGTTTTAATATTATAGCTATATAGAGCAATTGTACATTGTTATTTATCATATTGCAACTATTCAGGTATAGTGCTCATATTCAAAACTAACAGATATGAGAAGAAAAATGTTTTTCAGTAGTGCAAGAAGTCAGGCCATAGGCCCTCAACCCCACTGAACTGACTTATTTAGTCATTGTTGTGGTAATTTACCTATTTAGCTATTTTCTCTTGTCAAATGTGAGTTCCTGAAAACAAAGACCATGCTCACTTGCCATTTCTGATGCCTAGAACCATATCTGGCAGATGTAAACTGCTCAGTACAAGCATGAGGAACTAATTGGGAAAAGAAGCAAAGATAAAATTGTCTCTTAAGGTAAAAGGTCTTTATTACATATGTTTTAATGATTTTGCCTTAAATGTTAGATTTTTAATGTATAGGAAAAATTTCAGAATGTTCAGAATGGTACTAATATATGCAACTACATATTTATAACTCTAGAAAAATAGAAAACATTTTTCTAGAAAAATAGAAAACATGTGTAGATGTTTCCTCCTGTCTACCTTCCTTCTGTTGGTTTCTCTTGTCCATTCTCAACCTCTCTTCCTTGCTGTCCCACCTATGTCGCTGATATGGAATGGACAGCACAAAAAGGTTCTCCTGCCTCTGGATTCTTGGGTGGATTAAGCCAAGGGAGTCACAGACAAGCGACCAGAGGGCAGGAGGAGAGTGAACTTAGGCTATTCACTCCCTTAACTTCCTGCCTTTTTTCAGGTGGATTTTGCTAAACTCAGTTGTCCTCAGGTTTCCAAAACTTCTATCCACTCACCCCTTCAGGCCAAAAAATATTATGAGCCTTGGAAGATGAAATAAATGGTATTTATGCTTGCCTTCTCAATTTTGATGAAAATATGTTATTTTTTTGAATTGTAATAACATAATTCATGAGTAGTTATTTTAATTTCTGTATTATTTCAATTTCTTAGGAAAAATAACATGGTATTTATGCTTGCCTTCTCAACTTTGACAAAAATATGTATTTTTTTGAATTGTAATAGCATAATTCATGAGTAGTTATTTTAATTTCTGTATTATTACAATTTCTTAGGAAAAATAACATGGTTACTGCTAATCTAAAATTTGCAAATACACACTTTTATCTTCATGTTTTTACATGTCTTCCCAAGGCAGTTTTTTAAGCTTTTTTTGGAATATAAGCATCTGTTAATTAGACAAACTGTATCATTTCTTACATAATTTTGTAGTTCTGTTGTCCAACTAAAGTTGATACACAATAAAACTACTATGAAACTAAAGTTGTTCATTTTAGATAAAGATTCAAGATTATAGGTTCTCTTTTCAGACCGATTCCCTGTCTGTGTTCCAAATCCTAACTCTACCACTTATTTGAAATTTTTAGAAATTTGCTTAGCTGCCCTAGTTTTCTCATCCATAATGTAAAAATTACAATAGTGCATTAGTGGTTGAGTGCTGAGAAGGCTAAATTAGGCCAGTGTCTGGTAAATGTTGGATAACATCAGCATATGTTCTTTGCTGTTACTATCAATGACTGTTACTATTTCAATTATTTGTAATTTGTTTAGACTCCCAATTTTAATTATTATAATAAAAATCTTTCTAAAATTTTTTTTAGGATAGTGTCTTTTCTTGGTGACTAGGATCATCTTCATAGACACTAATTATTATGCATATGGATATGTTTTATTTTGTTCACTTCTTTATCCGATGCCAAGAAGAAAGAGAAATTTCTCTATAACCAAGACAGTATTAAATATCATTCTAAAAAATTCAGGTTCTCTATGAATTATATGGACAATAAGTACCATGGGATTGCTGTGGATTTGAATGATTAAAGAAGCCATCATAAATAGGATTTCAGCGGGACCTGAAAAAATTGACTTGTTTTTACTAATCCTCAGATGAACTGAGTTTGCACTGTAGGCTCAGGCAGTTACAGGCGAATGCTCCCCAATAGTCACCTGGGGATAAGCCCATCATGTTAGAGAAATGGAGGACAGGGAGCCTCCTAACAATAGCAAGCACAAATTGTATGGACCCAGAGCTGATTTTTGGGACTTGGATATAGCACTTTAGGTGCAGTATCTCCGGTATCAAACTCCCTTCCAAAGAAAGCAAATCTTTTTTTCTCTCATCTTAGAGGGCAGCACTTTGATGGATAGAAGAATGATGGGGGAAATCAACACAAGAAAGTAACACTTATTTATGTTTCAGGCATGTCAAACAAACCTTAAGACTCAATTCTCTGCTTTTTCATAGTATGCTCGAAATGAACCATGTTTTTAAGAGTGAATGGATGTTAAGATGACTCTGCCTTGCTATAATTTTCTGTTTTGCAGGGACCAGAAACAGAGGAGTTGAGAAAAACAAAAACTGAATATGAAATAAGCTTTACAAATAATACAATGACTGTTGGGGAGGAGGGGACTCAAATAACAAAAGGGGCGAGAGGGCAGTGAAGGATCAAAATGGGACAGGGAAGTGGAGAACCGGAAGTGCAAAGCCTTCTTTTCTAATCACGTGTGGGTGCAGCCGGACAGCAGCAAATCTTGAGGATGGGGGATGGTATATAAGTGTATAAGGTTCCTGTGGTATTTGGGGAGGAACTCTAAAAATCATTTCTCTATATTCAGGTTGACTGTAAGAGGATTTAACTGTGTATCAGAAAGGCTTTCGGGAATATGAGGATTTTAGAGCACTTGAAATAATCCCTGCAGAGCAGGCAAGAAAAGAATATCTTTCGTAAATTTTAATTGAATAAAAGAGATTATTAAAGAATCACATATACTAAATATAGCTCAATTTATGACACTTACACTAAAATTATTTGCTTAGCAGAATTAAACCATACTTCATGAAAGCAGTTTTATTTACATAAACTTTTTTTTCAAGTACTGATCTCTCTCTCTCTCTTCCCCTTTGACCCCCTCTCAATTTTAGCCCCCTCTGGTTGTGTAAAAGTACAGAATAAGGAGTTAATAGCTTGCTTAGAGAGTCTGATAGACCTAGATTCACATTTGACTTTGAGGTACTAATTCCATAAGTGTCTTTTGTCAAATTCCTTAAATTCTTTGAGTCTGCTTCCTGATTGGTAAGCTGAGAATACTTATACATATCTCATTGTTTTGGTGGGAATTCAACATGGTAATATATGTAAGGTGCTTAGCACAGTTTATGGCACAGATATTGTGGAATATGTAAAAGCCAGTACTTTTAAGATTCTCCAGTGGGATTTTTATGGTTATGTTTACAGTGTAAGTTATATATTAATTATACAAGAAATTTTATATTTATTTTCACATTTCCAATCTTACAGTTTGATAAGGCACATTATTATTATTAATACTGTTGGTCTCTGTGTACAGATAAGATAATTGAGCGTCAGAGATTTTAAGTCATTTGCAGCTACTAAATAGAAGAATTGAGACTGAAGATAGCTCCTCTAACTATGAGTGACTGAGACTATTTCTTTCTTAGTGGTGTTTAGAATGATCAGTATGGGAAATGAGAATGAAGATAATGATTTTTAAAAAGTTATAATGATGTCTTCTTTTTTAGCTCATGTCTCTGATTCTGTTGTTCTGTGGCTAAAACTTCTTGTCCTCACTTCAAAAGGCTCACTGACAGCAGTGGAGGAAAGATATTTGTGTGTTGAGTGTGTTGGCAAGCACACCGGGAAATGAGCAAGCACTCTTCATTGTTGTCCGCCCTTAAGGAATGAGACTTTACTGTTGCTTAGATATTTTTTTAAAACACAGGGGCATACCATATAAAACATAATTTAAAGGAGCTATCCAGTCCCCTTGAGATAAGCAAATGGCTATAGGGATTTTAACCAGCTTAGAAAGCGAGGCCAAGACATCTTCAGCCTCATTTATATCCTTGAAGGGAACTGTATGATCGGGTATTTTATTTGGCTTCATTTCTACTGGCAAGGGGAAAAAAATAGAAAGAAACATTATCAGCTCAAAAGGATTTTTCAGGTCTTAAGGATTAACCACAGAAAAGAAAGACAATTTTATTAAAAGTTCTTTACTTGAAACATCGATAAAGATTTGATTTGAACTATGTATTCCAAGAGATTTTAGATTAGGTGACAAAATCATTTGTCTTTATAAAATTCACCAGTCAGGATCTGCAACTAAACTCTAAGGAAAATAAACCCTAAGGAAAAATAATGCCATATTACTTTCGAATGAATGTTTTCAAACTGAGAACAAGAATAAAAGTTACACCATCAGGAAGAAAAAATAAAATGACATTTTTTTTTAAACTTCAAGTGCACAATGTCTCCTATTATTTATTTTCCCTACATCTGCCTTGAGTATTTTTATTTATTTTTTATTTTTTTATTTTTTAGAGTTGGAGTCTCACTCTGTCGCCTCGACTGGAGAGCAGTGGCATGCTCCCGGTCACCGCAGCCTCGATCTGCTGGGCTCCAGCAATCCTTCTGCCTCAGCCTTCCAAGTAGTTGAACTGCAGGCACGTGCTACCACACCCAGCTAACTTTTTTGATTTATTGTAGAGACGAGTTCTCGCCAAGTTGCCCAGGCGGGTATCGAACCCTCAGGCTCAGGCAATCCACTCGCCTCAGCCTCCCAAAGTGCTGGGATTGCAGGCTGAGCTACCGAGCCTGGCCTTGATTTTTTTTTAAAGAAAATATGGGATAAATGCTTCATTTAAAAAAATGAGTAGTTTTCAAAATTAGTTCCCTAGTATTTCCCCAAGGCAACCAAAGCATATACATTTAAGGAGGTAATCTATTGTAGTTATTATCTTTATGGCTACTCCTATTGTCCTGGTTTTGACCAATGGGAGCCTCTTTTGTCACCTGAGTTCTTTGGCGATGCCCTCAATAATTTTAGATGGCTTTCTAATGTTGTACCAGGCTCATCCTATACATTTCCCACTTTACAGCTGATCGGTTCTTTTTCTTCAAGTAGCTCTGCTTCTTCTAGTGGGAAGCCATCTTTAGACATTACAATCTGGGGAAACCAAACATTTTCAATAGATTTATCATCATCATCATAGCTTCTATAAAAATTATTTAAGTTATTGAATTAATTATACTTCAGTATCAAACTAGAGTAATTTAAACTAATAGTTTTCAATTATATTTTGTTACATGCACTTGTAAGTTACAATGCTTTCACGATACTCTCTTGTTATAGGTACATTTATTCATTTACGAACGACATACAAATATTGCTATATTAACATATTTCAAAAAAGTATTCGAAAAATGGAAATAGGACTTTTATACTTTTTTTATAACATGCTAATGTGTTGTGTTACAAAGGTGGGAGAGGTGCGGGTGTACCCTTCAATCCAGAGAACACTGAGCTAGACTAAGAAGATCAAACATTACGTGTTACAACTCATAAAATATTATAATCCTTTTACCTGTTTAAGATTGGTGAACAATTTCCTTTTGCCTGTTTTGAAAATAAAATCAAGATTTGGTAGTAATTTACTACTTATTTAATAGAATTGTGAAATGTTTGAGATTTAGGAGAAGCAATTCTGAATGCGCTTGTTCAACGTTTCCTTTTGACTCTTAGGTATATTTAAATTCCTTGGTCTGACTGATGATTTAACTGTTTTACCCAAGTACCTGCAGGCAAATAATAAATAAGAAGCTGCTAGTCTCTATTCAGTTAGCACTTTTAAATATATAAATATAATCTTTTCACTCCTCAAATACTGGTGCTTATGTTCAGCTGAAATCAGTGACTTTTATAGTCCTTCAAATTTAATAAAATGTTACTTGATCAAAATTAAATTTTGAATTTTGGGAAAGCTGAATTTTTACTTATGGTGATGAATGGAAGTCCTGGAGAAAACAGTTCTTGAAATTTTATCTTAAGTTGGCATCTATTCCACTATAAAAATAATATCTAACTAATCTCATTGCCTAGGTGTGTACTATAAACTATTAGGTAAATAAAAAACTGTTTTTCTCTACTAGGTTTTGAAGCACACCGTTGTGTCCTACTGAAGAAACATGTATTATTTATTTTGTTACTATATTGTTTAAATAATAAATTAGGTTTATGTTGTTCATGTTGAAAGATGCTAGCTCTTTGTATTAATATAAAGGGCATAGTTAACTCTTTTAGTGTATGGGAGATTGTCTTAATAGCCATTTCTTGATGGTCAAGTTCAAATGTCTAAAGACCTTAGGAAGTAAGTATAGAATTTGATACCCTACTAACCTCAATTGTAGTATTAATCTTTTCTCTCTCTACTTTTTTGTTTTAGGGGGGTTCTTTTTCTCTACTTCCATGCATTAAATGAATTATAAGATTAGAATCATGCATGGAAATCAATTGAAATGGTCAGCAAGAAAAATTTTATTTTTTGCCCAGGTAGAAAATAAACTTACGCAGATCATTTCCCAAAACTTATGGTAATAACCAACAATTTAATAGCACTTTGATTTTGGCTTGCTTTATCTAATTTTCCTCTGACAACAGCTTGTGAGGCAGGTATGATTATTATTCCATTTATATAGGAAGAAAATAAGAAATTTTTGAAAAGTCACACAGTGCTTAAGAAGTTAGAACAGGGCTTAAACTACTTCGCTTTAGATTCCAAAGTTTGGTCTCTGCCATAGTAAGTGTATGAGTATGTGTGTTCATGTACACATCTACATACCAATCTATGTATTCTCAACCAACATATTTAACAAATTTTAAAATTACCTATTTTACATATTTAAAAAGAAATAAGAAAACATTGCAGATAATATATTATTCAAGCATGAAATTAGAATTTAAGATAATTTATTTTTTAGTAAATTTAAGAACATCTTATGAATTCATCTAATTTATAATCTTCTTTTTTTTTTTTTTTGAGTTGGAGTCTCACTCTGTCACCCAGACTGGAGTGCAGTGGCACGCTCCCGGCCACCGCAGCCTCAACCTGCTGGGCTCCAGTGATCCTTCCGCCTCAGCCTCCCAAGTAGCCGGAACTACAGGCGCATGCTACCACGCCCGGCTAGTTTTTGATTTATTGTAGAGATGAGGTCTCGCCAAGTTGCCCGGGCGGGTCTTGAACCCGTGGGCTCAGGCATTCCTCTCGCCTCAGTCTCCCAAAGTGCTGGGATTACAGGCTGAGCCACTGAGCCCAGCCTAATTTATAATCTTAAACCAATATTTGACTCAACATCACTGCTGAAACTAGGATCCTCACAGTTTACTTTTTAAAAAAACTTTTATTTATGTTTCTTTTCCTGTTCTTCTACTTTAAGAGATACTTATCTGAAGAATAATCAAGGAGAAAGAGACAATCAGATCAGATGGAAAGAAAACTGAAAAAATGAGATAAAAATATCTGATTCTTTCTTCCAAGACTTCAACAGAAACACACTAGGAAATTATCTGTTAAAGACAAGTTTCTCATTTTATATTGATTTTAGAGAAATGGTGTTGCACCTTATACTGCTATGTAATTTGATAGCAACCTTATAGCATATGCTTTATGGCAACATTTTTTCAAACTGTGAGCCACAACACATAAGTGGATCATGAAATCAATATGGCAAATGTGCTCAGTTTAAAAGATGATAGGATAAAAAATGCGAGTGTTCATTGCATGAAATAAGGGAAAGTATTGTTTTACAAGATTTTAACTTGTGAGTGTTTAGTTGTGGATGTTTTGTATCTCTGTGAATGTGCTTTTGAAGTTCTAATATAAGATGAATTTATTACTGTGGATGGTAGACCCAAATCCTTGGAAGCTCCTGCTTTATGATGGGGGTAACTCACTTTCCCATCCCTGCATACAGTTTGTTGTCTCAGTTTAACCTCAGACTCGACCTCTACTTACCAGTAAGTGACCATGAACTTGAGTAGAGTGCATTTGATTTAAAATGCTTTCCCTTTTTTTGTCATTTAAGTTTAGCTGTGCTAAGCAAGAAAATCCTGGATTCAGAAGTTTGGACACAGTTGTCTTAATAATAGTCTAAGAAAATATGGGCAGATACTTGGAAGAGTCATGAGGAGAAAAACTGGAAACAGAAAGAGACAAAATCACACATGAATACACAGAATCAGAAACCATTTCACAAAAAAACACAGTTTGGGGCTTATATACTGCTAGAAGAATGTATAGATTATGGACAGAAAGAAGCTATATTCACTAAAATAATAATTTGAGTTAAATATACTTTTCAACAGGCAACATATTTATTTCTGTGTAAAACTTTAAACCAGTTGTTTCAAGACTTAGTTTTCAGAGGCCAGTAAAAATGAAATAAACCTGGGGAGTCAGGCAGCATGGTTTAAAAATTTTAATTTTATCAAGATAAATAAAAAATCAAATAGCTACCATCTTTTACTAGCATCTTTTGATTATATAAAGAACATTTTAAAATGAAAAAGCACAAATTACAAAAAAAGGATACATTCTATTTTCTTTAAAATTTACTATGCTATTTTTTTCCTCTTTTTTTTCCTTATTTCACTGAACACTGAAGAAAACTTACGTTTTGGTTGGTAACCACTGCTCTAAATTTATTTCCAATATGGAAAGGGTGTGTCAGCCAGTCTGTCTATCTGGGTTTCTATTCAAAAGAGGAAACACAAGTCCTTGGGAACATGTGGAAATGCTAAATTAAAGCTATAGATTAACTGGTTTTCCAGCATCTGAGGGAAAGGGTGGTTCTCAAGTAGATTAGCATTTGAAGAGAGAAGCAGGCTGTTAGTCAAACAGAGTGATGGATAGCTGGTTGATTCTTTATGAGTTCTGCTACTCTATTCTTTTTTCCAAATTACTGTCTAGACATTTCCCAGTATCTCTCTTTTTTAAACTATGGTTTCATTGAAATGTCAGATGATGAAAGTGATATAAATCACAGAAAATAGCTAAAAAGTCTTATTTGGGAAATATTTCATGTCCTATTAATTCATCTATAACTTTGCTTGTCATCACCTTGAGATAACTGACATAATTGGGATTATTGTCTCAACACTTTGGAAACTTTTTCCTGAATTATTTTTATAATCATTTTGATTACTACTTTTACTATTCTACCGGAAATAGTTCTAGAACTGGTAGTTTGTTATTATTTGTGTTGGTATATTAAATCATTTAAAACATTTTCTCTGGTCTGCTTCTTTCTTTGTCCAATTATCTGTGGAGTCAATATCTCTCAAAGAGTTTTAGATCTTTCTCTGTAAACTTTGAACTTGGAAGATATGATTCTATAAAAAGTGTAAAAATGCATTTCACATTGAATTATTATTGTTAGAAACAGTACATAAAACATACAGCAACTGTATGTCAGCAGTAGCATTATTATTTTTCAAGTCCTTTCTTTTGTCTTTGGATTCTATGGAAAACTTATGAGGGGGCTTATTTTACTAATATTATCCTGAATTTCAGCAAAATTACATGTGTATATTCTATAAAGATTGCTCACGGATTTTATAAAACCATATATCCGCCTAAGGAGGACAAGGCTGTCCTTGTCAATCTGACTCTGATGTGTTGGTGGATGCACACTGGGTTCTGACAGCATGCTAAAAATGTCCTTGTTCCAGCACTCACTGCCTCACTAGATCATCCATGAGTTGATGAACATTTCTGCTATATCTTTCAAAGAACTGTACAGATCTTCTCTTAGTCACTGGAAGAGTTGAGGATGAGATTGTTGTGCTGCAGATATTTCAATATGACTGTTATTCTGAGAAAATTCTGCTCCAGACTTTCTGCAATTGTTCAAAACCTATTTCAGTCATTGATAAATTATCACTGTCACACTGTTCTTGCAACATTGTCTCCATTGTCTGTCAGTGATGAATTAGGAAGAAAACTCTGGGAAGCAAACCACAGATGCATTTGTCCTTTAAGCTTTAAGAGTGACTTTTAACACATAGTATGTCTTAATTTAAATCTAAATGAGATCAGTTGAGGATCAAATTTCTTTTGCTTTCATATTCATCCTGCAATGCTGTTTTTAGAGAAACAATGATTAGGTCTAGACCTCCATACTGCCCGTCTTTTGGTATTTGAAGTTGAAATGTCACTCACCTATTATGAATAGAGAAGCCTCTCACATCTCATGTAACCACAAGGAAAGAGCAATTTGTGAATGCTTATGGTTACCTGTTTGTTCCTCCTCCACCCCAATTTGGTAGTTGGTCAGTTTTTACTTATTTTTCTCATGCACAATCACAGAAACCCTAATTTCTACTTTCTAAGGAATCAATGTGGTCTCAATGGAATAAATAAATTTCAGGGTATTTTAATGACTAGAAGTCTTAGGATAAAAATCATATTTAAACATAATTAGATATCTCAGAATACACCTAACCAAAGAGATGAAATACCTTTATAAAAGAACTACACACCAACACTGCTCAAGGAAATCAAGGATGACACAAACAAATGGAAAAACATCCCGTGCTCATGGATTAGAAGAATCAACATTGTGAGGATGGCCATTCTACCCAAGGCAATCTACAGATTAAATGCAATTCCTATCAAATTGCCAGCATCATTTCTTACAGAGTTAGAAAAGATGATACAGAAATTCATATAGAAGCAAAAAAAGCCCAAATAGCTAAAGCAGGCCTCAGCTAAAGGAACAATGATGGAGGCATCACACTTCCAGACTTCAAACTTAACCACAAGGCTATAGTAACCAAGACAGCATGGCACTGGTACAGAAATAGATACATAGACCAATGGAACAGGACAGAGAATCTGGGAATAAAACCATGAACCTTCAACTAACTCATCTTTGACAAAGTTGACAAAAAACAAACACCGGAAAGGAAATCATATTTAGCTGGGAAAACTGGTTCATCACAAGCAGAAAAATGAAACTGGACCCCTACCTATCACCATATATAAAAGTTAACTCAATATGGATTAAAGACTTAAACATGAAACCTCAAAATATAAGAATCTTAGAAAAAAACTAGGGATCACCTTCCCGGACATCGGAGTAAACAAAGAATTTATGGCCAAGTCCTCAAAAGCAAATGCAGCAAAAGCTAAGATTGATAGGTGGTACCTTATTAAGCTAAAAAGTTTTTGCACATCAAAATAAACCATCAAGATAGTAAGGAGACAAACCACAGAATAGGAAAAAGTATTTGCAAGTTATGCATCTGACAAAGGCCTAACATGCAGAATCCATAATGAATTCAAATAAATTGACAGGGAAAAAAGCAAACAACCCCATTAAAAAGTGGGCAAAGGACGTGAACGGATACTTCTCAATGGAAGACATTCAGACAGTCAACAAACATAAAAAATGCTCAGCCTCACTAGTCATCAGAAAAATGCGAGTAAAAACCTCAATGAGATGCCACTTCATACCAGGCAGGACAGCTATTATTAATAAGTCAAAAAACAACAGGTTTTGGAAAGGTTGTGGAGAAAAGAAAATATTACTACACTATTGATGGGAATGTAAGCTAGTTCAACCTTTGCGGAAAACTAAAAATTGAGCTACCATATGACTCAGCAATCCTACTCGGGAACAAAAATCACTCCATCAAATAGACACCTGCACTTGTGTGTTCATTACAGCACTATTCACAATAGTAGAAATATGGAACCCACCCAGATGCTCATTGAAAGTAGACTGGATAAAGAAAATATGGTACATATACAAGATGGAATATTATGCAGTCATAAAGAACAAAATCATGTCATTTGCAGCAACATGGATGTAGCTAGAGACCATCATTCTAAGCGAACTATCACAGGAACAAAAAACCGCATGTTCTCACTTATAAGCAGGCCCTAATCACTGGTTATATGAGCACAAAGGCAGGAACAACATACACTGGATACTGCTAAAGAAGGAAGGGAAGAGGGAGGAATAAGGGGCACATGACCACACACTGCGTACTCGGTCCATTTTAGGGGAGAGAGGACTCACTAGAAGCCCAGATCTCACCAGCACACAATTTACTTAGTAGTAAATCCCTCACATGACCCGTACTCCACTACTCGAAATGAAATGAAATAAAAGTCATTATGAACATCTAGTCAAAATAATAGTTATTTAGGTTATTTTGAAAACATAAAACTTAAGAATGGTAAGAGGCAGCATTTCTACTGGGCAGCCAGATGAAATAACCTAACTATTTAAATCAGGTTGATTAATGTCTCTAACTGAAGATTTTTTACTATTTAAAAACATTAAAAATAAAAGGGTTGTATTTAATTTCTTGATTCATCCCCAAGAATTTATTGAGTGCCTATATTTGCCAGATGTAATATGATCCTAGAGCTACACACAGGTGAATAAAAAGTAGTTATTTTCTCAACACTAGTAAAATGATTGTGTGATGTATGCTAAGAGAAGCATCTTAGTTTATATCATAACAATGCCATAAATGTGATTTCATAGAAGGAAGAAAGCTTTGAATGGCTGGTCCCCACAAAGTGTAAACTGAAACAATTTCTGTTCTCAAAGCAGGTGGTGACACTTCATTTTCCACTAGTTCTATAGATAGAGCTCCATAATAGGACCTTAAGCTACCCTCTAGTCTTTGTCTTTTTCTCTATCCATCACACTCAGAAGAGTAGCAGGTACATAGCAAGCATTCCTCTATTACTACCGAATGACTGTAGGCAGTTTTAACAATCTCTATGTTACTATATTTACTTATATTACTATATTTACTTGTGTGTACAGCTTCTCTATTTGCTGTAAAGTTTTTGAAGAAAGGAGTGGTAATTATAAAAAGTCTAGTGCTTTATACTTGGTAAAACCATCATAAATGGTTGTTGAATCTGTGAATACAAATACATTTGTTTAAACATAACTTGGGCATTTTTTGGTATATAAGCGTATAAAAGAGTGATGAAATGTTTATTGAATATACTTTTTCACTATTCCTTTTTAAAAAGTCATTTTCCCTAAGCAAAATTCAATTGAAAATGATTTCTATTATTATTTATGGTATCTTGAAACGTTAAATCTAACTTTTATAAATTTGTTGCTTTTTTATAAATGCTTAGTTACAAAAACTTGGCCTCAAAATCATTTAAGTTTATTAGTTTGCTAATTTCTAAGAAAAAAAGCACTAAGGAATAGACAATCTGAAAAGAAGATATCAGGTGACTAATAATGAAAATAATAATTTGTGACTTAGCGGGAGGTTATGCATAGCGTGTTCCGATTTTCCATGTCTCTGCTCACATTTCTCCAACAGTCCAATTTCAGTTTCACTTGTTCCCACACTGTCATTTGGAACTTATTGAGCATAACAGACTTTATTGAAATGAATACTCCCAAAGGATATCCAAGTATTTCTTTTGCTCTATACTATGATCAGCTTAAATCTAAATTGTTTTTTTTTTTAGGCATATTATTCAACAGACAGTTAATGGGTCACATTTTTTCCTATGGTATATTTTCCAGTTAATAATATAAGATAGTTTAAGGAGCCTGTATAATTTTTAGTTTGATGGTAGTGTTTTACCATCATGATGCTATGTTGCAGCTTATTTGAGAAAAAGATCAACGATCCCAAATTATATGACAACATAGTGAAATAAACTATATTTTTCCCAAATGGTTCCACAAGAAAAGTTGTGAAATATCAAGAGAGTTAGAATATTCACTTTAATGAGTCACAGGAGAGCTTCATGTAGATAGTGGGAAAAATACTTTTTAGAATCAGAAAATTTTAAAATGTGTTGCATATGTTTGTATATTCCTTTATGGGAGACAAAGAAGAAGCAAATAAAAGAATGATTAAAATTTTTTCTTATTGCATACATATATACAATTATTATTTGCCAATTTAGAAAAATTTTCTTAATTGCTTTGCAATTTAAAAAATTGTCTTGTAATCCCAGCACTTTGGGGGGCCAAGGTGGGAGGATTGCTTGAGAAAGGAGTTTGAGACCAACCTAGACAACATAGCAAGACCTCATCTCTACAAAAAGAGTTTAAAAACCAACTGGGCATGATGGTGCATGCCTGTAGTCCTAGCTATTCTGGAGGCTAAGGCAGGAGGACCACCTGAGCCCAGGAAGTCAAGTCCGCAGTAAGCCATGATTGTGTCACTTTACTCCAGCCTGGGCAAAACAGTGAGATCTCAACTCAAATATTATAATAATGATAATGATGACAATAATAATAATAATAATAATAATAATAATAATATTGTAAATCTAAGAAATTCTAAGGTTAGCTAACACTCTAACACTTGTCTTGTAACTGCTTTTCTCAAGGAAAGGACAGAAGTAGGACAAGAGGTTTAAAAATTAGAAGAATATCATTAAATATATTCAAGTCCTTTAGGTGGCCCAACTTAAGAAAATTCTGTTCCAACTTTCCATATGAAGCTTAGCAGTTAAATGAAAGGTATTTTATCTCCCATTTACCCTCCTTTGGCCAATTTCTTATCTGGAGAATGGCAATTTTTACTGTTTTCTCTGGAGAACTTAGAATATAGTAAAAGATGATAAATTACCTTGTTGATTGACCTTCTTTTTGATAAATTAACCCAATGTCACTAAGTAAACAGTGAATCATTTTTTTTCTTTTGAAGTCATTGTGATAGCCAAGACCCCATTGAGCTCAATATCTATAGTAATTAATTTCAAAGACCATAAGAGAATGGTAAGAGAAACTACTAGGTAGTATAGCTCAGTAGGGCTGCCACAATGGTGTAGTTTTTTGGCTTTATACCAACTCTTAATTCTTTTCCCCCTAAGCCAGAAAATAGTTCAGAAAACCTACATATTTTGCATTTCTACTCATGCATTGACTTCAGAGCAGGACTACTATTTTCTCTACATACAGCTTGCATTTCTATGTCATGTATGTTTCTATATCATTTTGTAAATATTTCATTCATGATTAGTTTTTCCACTGCTTTGTTGCACTAATTTTGTTTTCATATTCTTTAATTCCTATTCATTTTCATTAAGACATCTGGATTTTTTTACAGTCATCTTTGATCCTACATTTCTTTTTAATACTGCAGTCATGATGACCCTTAAAACTTAAGAAAGATTATATCATTTGGCTGTTGAAACTCCCCAATGGCTTCCTTTACATGGCTCTACAAGACTTTATTAATATTATGTTGATTTTGATATTCAGAATTAGTTTAGGTTTCCTTTATTGGTTGCTATATGATCAATTTCTGAAATAATTCATATATGATATATTTAGAAGAATATGTATTTCCTATTTGTTGGATGAAAATTCTACATATCTCTGTCAAATCAAGATTGTTAGCTGTGTTATTTAAACTTATTACTATTAATACTAATAGTCTAAGTGTTTTCAGAAAAAAGTATGTGAAAATCTTCTAGGTGTTACAGATTTTTCAATTTCTGCTTGTTATTAGGTTTTTGCCTTGATTTTGAGGCTATATTGTCAGATACATTTATACTTATGATTGTTATGTCTTCCTAGACCATTGCTTCTTTTATTAATAAAGAATATCATTTTTCTCCTTAATAATATTACTTGTCATTCATTAATTTCTATCAAAACATTGGTTTGGTAAATACTTAACTGATCTTATTCCTCATTGTTTATGTTGACATTTTTGTCATTTTGTTTTAAACTTGTGTTTAAACTCGTGAATTGGTCTCTTCCACTTCATGCATGATTTGGAAATTTAACCAGTTTTAGACTTTCTCTCTCGATAGGTAGGTAGATGATATTCTGTATCACTATAGATGATATTCTGTATTACTATATGTTTAATTGAACAATGTCTCATTTTACTCTCTCAATCTTCCTTCTGATTTTATTGTTTTGTTTATTCATTTAAATATTTTAATAATCTCATCTTAAAGTTATTTTCAGATTGCCCTACTATTTTGGGCATGAGATTTCTTGGTTTTTTAATCTATTGACTCTCTCATGGTATATTTCCCCCTTTTGTTACTTAGAAATTTTAATTGTATATTCTTCCATGAAATTTGTCAACCTGTGGGAGTCCTGTGCATGATCCAAGGTGTGGAATTAACAATTTCCCCCAAAATGTATTTCCATCATAACACCACAGGTTTAATTACTTCTTCAACATTTCTTTGGTTTTCTTTTCGATGCAGGAATTCTTGGGTTTCTTCACTTTATGAGTAAGTGTGAATTTGGGTTTTATACTTTTTGTGCAGGGTAGTTTTTTTTTCAATTCATGGTACAGAGTATGTGGCCTGCATCTGTGCTATAGCTCCACGTCAATGTGCAGGCTTGTTTTGTTTTGTTTTTTTCTAATTTACTTACTCTGGTTCCCTTTTCATGGAAGAGTCAACCCTTTCTGGTTCCTAGATCTGTGGATAAACTCTGACTTTTAAGTTCTGTCTCCTTACCTGGTACAAGATCTACAGTGGTGGTTCTTATCCTTACTTATTCATGAAAACCCCAGCCTTTACTTGGATATGGGGCCCTGAAATTAATCATATTGTGGAAAGTGTATGTGTCTATCTATCTATCTATCTATCTATCTATCTATCTATCTATCTATCTATCTATCTATCATCTTCATAATTGTTAGAATTTTATCATTATATATACCAAGTTACCTTCTGCTTTTTTATAGCATTTTGTCAGCACAACTACAAATTCTAGTTTCCTTATTTTTGACTCAGATGAATACATTTTAGTTTTCATTATTTACATTCAAACATTTTTTTCTGTCTATATCTCACTTAATGTTTCTTAAAGGCAAATATCATACTTTTGTCTTTGAATTTTATTTAAGATGGTATTACTTGTTTACAGGGGATGTTGAGGCCTATTCATAGGGCTCATTTAAAAATTTATACCTACAAGAATTACAGTGAGCTCCACCATATTAGAAAGAGACCTGAGACATGAGCACATGCACATACACACAAAGTATAAGAGTAAATGAACTTTCAACTCTTCTAGATAAATATGCCAATTCTCATTGGTTGTAACAAATTCACACAAAGTAGGGATTAATCTGTTGGTAGTAACAAGGCCACACAAGGAAAATCTCAGCTGAGCTTTCCTTAATTAACAGAGCAATGACTGTGACTTATAACTTATCTGAGGTGCTTAGTTCTTGTCTCTATTTCAAGCACCTGACACTAACATTCCAGGTGGGTCTATTTCAGGGAATGTTTACAAACATTGGATTTTTCTAGTTTTTTCACCAAGTTCAGTGTGGGCAAGGCCACATACTCACTTGAGAGAATGAAAAATCCTTACACAGCTGTTTTGAATAATTTATCAGCTTTCAGATTGCTACGGTTCCAGAAAGCCTGTTTCTCCACAGATCACCCATTAACTGAGTAACATGATTTTTCTAGATAGTTTTGATGAATTTGGTCCAAATGCAATGCAGTAGAATTCATCAGCCAACATTTATTGACTATTGACTATCTTCAAGGCAGAATGTAGTAGGTGAAAAAAGTAGTTTAATCAGATATCATTCTTACCTCAGGTGAAGCTCATGATCTGATGAGTTTGCATGACTCTGTGTCTTTCTCCCTTTAGGAGATGATGATGGTGATGATGATTGTTAGTGTTCTACAAACAGTGACTGTGACATCTGCATTGATCACAAAGATGGAAATCTAGACAAAGGTTGGTAGGTTGGTATTAGACCCATTATTCAGCAACAGTCAGATCATGCTCAAATCATCATACTCAATTTGGGGCATTATACTTTAAGGAGGACATAGACTACCAATTATTCAGAAATGATCAAAATATTGGGAGGATTTGAAGCCATGTTATGTGAAAAATGGACAAAGGGATTGCAGAAATAGGATTGCTCAAAATAAAGTTGAAAAGACTTGTGTTCCTCAATTCCCATATCATTTTTTATGTAATAAGATGATATTCAGAATAAAATATTCATCATTTCCTATTTCTATCAATATGAATGTCATATTAACTATTTTACCAGACCCATGGCACATCCATTTAGTACACTTAAATATTGTCACAGGCTCGCATTAGCAAATATAGGGATCGAGACCTTCCATTGTTTATTATTCACCAAATACCAATGCCAATGCCTGGTTCAGGTTTTGTTTACATAAAACAAAAGCTAAAGCTACCATTATACACAAGAGAAGCCTCTTCACATTTGTTTCTGGTCAAATCCAAATGCGAATGGTCTTTAATTTATTTATTTACCAAGGAATAAATTATAGTTTTTCACACTGAGAATAAACTCTTTCCATCTGTCTCTTTTCAAAATTGTGTTGTGCCATGCATGGGGGTTTTGTGGGCCACAGATAGAGTCACATTACTTTCTGCTAACTGAAACAAGCTTGTAGAAAGTTAACCATCAGAAAGTTAAATATTTGTTAGGGGTTTTACAAATGGAAAATATGAACATAAAATTAGTTTTTCTTTTTCTTGAAAATATGATCTATCTGTAAAATGGTAGGATAGCAATATAAAAATGATGTTAATGTATGATAAATTCATAGCTCTCTGCATCAATTTGGAGGAAGAGAGGGTAAAAAGAGTTGGAACTCTGGCTTGTTATCAAATTTAAATCATTACCAGGCAAGATCATGCTAAAGCCAAAATACTGTGGTTTGGAACTATCTGAATTGATTCAAAATTACCCTTGGACAACATCAGACAGGTTTAAATTCATTGAGCTTATATAAGAAATTACTTTGTGCCTATACTGGTTCCATCTGGTCTAAGTTGGAATGAGCATGTCCCGGTTGTGTCTGTAACCCAGTAAAGGTGTCTCACAGGTGCACGTGGGGCCACTTACTGGTAAAAGGGTCATTGAAATTCCTTTCCAGCTTCAGTTTTAGGTTTAACTCCTTTCTCAGACAACTGAGGAGAGAATCAGAGTGGAAAGCAAAAAAAATACTTTATTTCTTAAAGTTAAAAAAAATTGTATTCATGTTCTTTTCCCCTTTGCCCCTGAAGGATTTAGACCTACAGAGACCACGTATATTCAAGTATTCTATTTCAAAGTTAACATCCAGACATCTCTAGCCACATTTTATTTTGTCTTCTTGGTTTGTCATTTCAGTAACATAATGTTTATGCCAGTTCTAGTGAGGAAGGTGAAGAGAGGGTTTTGCACACCAGCTATTGAGGTGGAAAGTCTGAGATATTCCAACACTTTTCAGAAATCATTTATTTAAATAAAAAAAGCATTCACAGTCTCATTCTTTCACTCTTTACTGGCCCTTCTCCTATTCCCACCAACAAATTACAAGAGAAATTTGCACAATTGACGTACTAAAGAAATACACAATTTTAATGATGTTCAGGAGTCCTTGGTTTGCAAGTGGTGCCTAGTATGTATTGAGCACTTAGGTCACAATAGAAAGTAATTCATATTTTGGAAACCTAAAAAAACTGTGCATTAGTCCTAGAATCATCATCTTGTAGTATGCAAATGTATCTTTGCATTACAAAGCAAATAGAAAATTTCTAATTTTTTTCTTATGAACAGATGTACAAACACATATTTTATTGTTTAATTGTCTGTTATACCAAATTTTTAATTTTCAATAAGTCTTTATATTAATTCATAGTCCCAGCAAAATAGAACAAATCTTCCCCCAGCTCTGCAGTTTCTTTTACTTTGTTGTCTTCTCACAATAGCAGCTTCATTTCATCTTCATTTCAATATTTGGTATCCTTTCTCTCTCCCTGTGTTAGTCCTTGCTTGCTAGGACACAGAATACAATTTCTAGTTCCTCTTCCAAATAGATGGGAGCATGTGAATGTCAAATGCACTAGCCAATAAACTGCCAGCAACATGTTCTATGACATTCTAGAGAATATTTGAAAGAGAGAGCTTTGTACATTGTCTTTGTACTCTTCTTTCCTTTTCTTCAATTTGGCCACCTGAAGCACAGATGTGTACCTTCTTAGACCATAAGCATAAGGCTCCCTCCAAGAGTATAGAAGCAGTGACTGGAGAGGCCCCAAAGGCTACACTGTTGTGCAACTCCAGTGGGCAACAATTCACTTGGCATCCTCTATGAATAGTGCCCCACTGGAGTTGTGAAATGCAACAACTACAGAAGGTGAATCCTTAAGGACTTTATGGAGTAGAGCCCCCATACCAGTGCCCCTTTTCCTAGAATTCACATATGTGAGAAACACGTCTTTCTTGGTGCAATTTTTATGAATTTGGATTCTACTATTGATTGTATTTGAATCTAATACTGTTTTATATACACTATATATGAAATATAATGTTTTCAATCAAGTTTGGAAGTGAGTATGCATACATAGGATGACATATAACAATTACCAGGTCATTTGACAACTATAGATATTTAAATAAATAATCCTATATAAATGGGGACTATCAAATCTTCCTCCCTTAGGAAATACACACACAAGGTTAGAATTTCATGACAAATGGCATAAAGACAGAAATTAAAATATATTGGTGATAGAAAGCAGATGAAGAGATTAGAATAAAGACATAGAATTGGGACATAGTAAGGCATGAAGTGGATGACGTGGGAAATTGCAATACAAATGCCAGTGGACGTACTGACTATAATAAGAAAGTAAGACTGGTAGTTTGCATTGTGAGATCATGAATTGACATTTGATTTATATTTTAAGAGTTATTAATGTATGTGTATTCTCACCTTATAAGTTAAAACCATTGGCTTTTGGGTGATAGTAATTTTGTCTTTCATTATTTTATAATTTTCTAAAATGGTTCTATATTATTTTTATAGTAAAAAATAAATAAATGAATAGCCTTAAAATAAGTCATCTTTTTAAGTAAAGCTTCAGATCCATTTTAGATCATGAAGAATTGAAAGCATTTATTTTGAGCCTTCAAATAGATTTAATTGTAAGAGATTATTAAATAATAGCCATATATTTTCCTATAAAAACTCATGGCTACATTTTGCAATTTTCACTGTTGGAAAACTCTTTCATATGCTTTAGTTAAATCATTTGTTTTAAGCCAATTTTTCTTGTCTGTCTCTTACTATGGATGCCGTTTCATTTCTTATGCAATCATAATTTTGAAAGGAAATTAAATTGTACAATAGTAATAGTAGCATCTTTACATTATAAAGCTTTGCACATTACAGCACACTACAGCATTTGTATTTCATTTAATTTTCACAATAATCTATGACAGAAGTATTCTTATTAGAACTTAATATTGTCTCTCTTGAAAATTGCTGAACAGATAATTAATTCCTGGTCTTATAATTTCAAATCCAGAAGAATCTGTGTGTGAATGAATCTAGATTTTATGATATGTGGAACTTAAATTGCACAATTTTAGGGGCTTTCCTTATAAAAAATACAATATTAAAAATGAAAATTTGTTCAGAATTGAGTAGCGTAAGAAAATAAATTACAAAAAGTGAAAAATGTAAAAACCTGTAAAATCTAAAAAATTATTTTAAGGCTTTAAAATGTCATATTTTAATTAATTACTTGGCAATGATTTTGTAATTTCTTTAAATAAAAATGTAAATTAATTTTCTCAAATGCTTAATAGAAATTTATTTTTTTATTGACAGATCTGAAAACTTTCAGCTTCACAATTCATTTTAGTAATGTCAAGTAAATTTTTAGGCTTATTCTCAAATTTGGGGAAACTATCAACTTTCTTTTCTGTTTGGGCTATAAGATTTCATGGCATGTCAAGGTTACTTATGCAATAAGTAATCTTAAATACCCCTTGCACTAACCATTTTTAAAAAATCTACTATGTTCTTGTTGTAAAGGATTACTGTGAATTTTGTAGTTATTTGGTTTATGTCAGTATTTTGTGTCGAAACAGCACAAACTGTCTTTACCAATATGAGATATACTCTTCTTTCTTTACTGGATTTTCAAATTATCTAAGTGTTTTTTTTTTCTTTTCTTTTTTTTTTTTTTTTTTTTTGAGTTAGAGTCCCACTCTGTCGCCCAGGCTGGAGTGCAGTGGTATGCTCATGGCTACTCCAATGTTGACCGGCTGGATTCCAGCGATCCTTCTACCTCAGCCCTTCAAGTGACTGGAACCACACCAGGATAATTTTTTTTTTTTAAATTGTAGAGGCAAGGTCTCACCATGTTGCCCAGGCTGGTCTCGAACCCACAGGCTCAGGCAATCCTCTCACCATTGCCTTCCAAAGTGCTGGGATTACAGGCTTGAGCCCGGCCTCTAAGTGTTTTCATTACTTCTTTTTTAAAATGTAGCTCTTTCTGTTAAAGAATTATTGCTATTAGCATGGTCTAATTTTTTGTCAAATTTTACTTTTCAATGGCAGAATAAATTATACTGCTTATTTTGCTGTTTTGTTTTGTATTTTACAAATTTTTAATCAGACATTTTTGTTTTTCTATAAATAAATTTAAAGGTGACTGAAAGTTACCTTTCATTTGTTTCCAATCAGGAGTCTTGAATTGTGTAATGTTGTAACCAAATACTGATAATGCATGCAGTGTTTGATGAATTCATGATGAATTTTGTTGCTTCACACTGACTTGCTATATCTGTAGCAACTTATCATGTCTGTTACATGCTAAATGTAATAGAAACCTCAGACTTCATCAGGCTATGATGAGTCAAGCATACTTAGGCATGACACAACATGTTGGCATGCAGAAAATAGGTGATTTTACTCACAAACATTCTAAGTGAAGTGGTACAACTAGGCTTGTGTTCTACAAACACAAGATTTCTGAGCATATTCTAATGTAATGCCTGTAAATAAAGCGTTTAGTGTAGTTTATATCTACATTATTGATCCAATTTTATTTTTTTCTGGTGAGAGCAAACTTATGTTTTATCTAACTGTTGGTGAGAAGCAAATTTTCCACGTACAACTTTGCATTTCTGGTGATTATAAAAGTGCCCAAAGGTTAATTTCAGGTCCCTTTCTTCCTTCCTTCCCTCCCTTGTTTCCTTCTATCTTCCTCCTCTCCTCTCCTTCTTTCTTTTTTTCTGTCCTCCTACTCACATATAAGTTATAGGCATTCGAAGACACATTTATATCATGGTAGTATCTCTGGCTCTGCAAATGGTTGATACAAAAATTTGCAGCAGCCGGGCTCGGTGGCTCAGCCTGTAATCCCGCGCCTTGGGAGGCTGAGGTGAGTGGATTGCCTGAGCCCGCGGGTTCGAGACCCGCCTGGGCAAGCGAGACCTCATCTCTACAATAAACCAAAAAATTAGCCAGGCGTGGTAGCGCGCGCCTGTA
>CAUYQG010121006.1:0-13929 GCA_963574415.1 Tarsius wallacei | reverse complement strand
CTTTTGTGTTTCTGATTGTGCTTATTTGGGTTTTTTCTCTCTTTTTCTTGGTCAGTCTAGCTAGGGGACCAATCGATCTTGTTCATCCTTTCGAAGAACCAGCTTTCTGTGTCATTGATTTTTTGTATTATCTTTTTGTCTTCTATGTCCTGGATTTGGGCTTTTATTTTGGTGATCTGGATTCTTCTGCTGAAATTAGGGTTTTTGTAGTCTTGCTTTTCCAGCTTCCTTAGGTGGTTTGTTAGGCTGTTGATTTGTGACATTTGATAATCTTAAGGAATTATTCTTGTTTTTAGATGTGAACACGTTACCATGCTTATATTTTTTTAAATCCTAAATTTTAATCTTGCGGTTTTAAATATTTACAAATGTAATTTATATGATATCAAGGATTTGTTTCAAAATAATCTGGAGGAGGTCATGGACTAGAGATGAACAATATTGGCCATGAGTTAGTTGAAGCTGGGAAGTGGTATGTGGGGTTGAACTTTTTCAAATCAAAAGTTAAAAGCAAGTAAAATATCTATGACTCCTTAGTTAAAAAGCATATGCATTTGTTTTTGTCATCGTATTGGACCATCTTCTATGCAGCATTAGACAGCTATTCACATGTTTGGTCATCTTACGCTATCTCTCTTTTCTTCTATCATAGCAAATTCTTTTGCTTTGTTGGAAATCACTTCATCTCAATTGGACCTTTTGAATTTGCCTAACCTTGTGTCCCCTCACACAATCATTTTCTCTTTGGCTTCTCTCCCCCGGCAGTCTCCTGCAGAACAAACGTCCCCTGTCTCCCTCTGCCTGTTATCCTGTGATCGGCTCTGACCACCTCCTCCTGCATCATTTGAGCCGAGCATTTCTTACAATAGAAGTGACAATCAGGTCGAGCAGTTAACCTATCATTATTCCTCAACATGGGACAAATACCTTTTTTCATGGGAGACAAGAGGAAACTACCTCAATTGTTAAAAATTTATACTTCTAAGGGATTATGAAATAAGCCAGATTTTTGATAACTGGTCTTGTGAAGAAAGTGGTGAGGCTTGGAGTGATGTGACTCTCTCGCTCAGTGATATCTCTCTGTATCCCTGTGGTGACATGCATTGAATCCCTATCAGTCCATAATTATACCGTAGATATGGGGTAACTTAATTATGTGAAAAAGTTGCTGAAGACAGATCCAGCTTCTAGGAAGGAAACAATTTGGTAGGGCATTCCAGAAGGTACCCCACGTGCAAGCTACACCTCGTTCATTTCACACACCCCGGGCATAAAACAATCTGGTGACTCAAGAAAATATATTTCAACTTCAAAATGCAGCAGAAATTTCCAAAACCATCAATGTGATTTGAGCCACTCTGTCCAGCTGCCCTGTGCACGTGATGGTCAAGAGATAGAAAGAGTCCTGGGGATAAGACATTCCCCAGACCTCATTTAAAAGGGAGAGTTCTAAAGTCAGAAGATCAAAGTAGAAATGGAAATTAAAACCGTCTTCTAAAATTAAAGACCATTTCCGGGGAAGGTTTATCTCCTAATACTCGACATGACCGGGTCAGCCCTTTGGAGATTCTTGGAGGCCACAAGAGACTCGGCCCTTGCCTGGCCCTCTTGGTAGACGGCGAGGAGGACAGTGTGAAGCCAAGATCCATCCCCTCCTTCTAGAAACTTCTGCCACTTCCTTGGAAAGCCTGTTGAAAGCCTAATTATTCAAGACTCAACAGAAACATCCCTCCTCTGCTTGCCTGATGAACACTTGGCCTTATGGGATACCCTGACTGCTTTTCATGGGATGCAACAGGGATGGCCACAGGACCGCTCCGGTGACTACATAAGGCCTGACCCTGGGACCTCCCCATCCAGGGGCAGGAAGCAAAATAGAATAATAGATGCTGCTCTTGTCAGAGGGAGGCCCCAGCCTGTTCACCCAGACACCCGGGAGAGCCCAGGCCCCCACAGGGCGACAGGAAGGGATTAGCATGTCCAGCCCAGGACATCTGATGTGTTCTTGATGACATGAATGGACTCCCTCATGGAAGGAGATTCCGCAATAGGCTCCCTAATGCACAGAAGAATTAGACCAGCCACAGACCTCATGGTTTCATCTCAGAGTTCACTTGTCTGCTGCCCCAGGGATGCTTGCCAGCCATTCTGTGTGAGGATGGTGATACGGCCAATGCCAAGTGCTTATGGCAAAACGAAGTTAAGCAAAACAAAAGGCAGGGTGAGAGGGACTAAGAGATAGCCCCACAGAGACTCTGAGGTCAAGTGTTCTCCAATCAATTATAGGTTGGCTTCCTGGTACTCAGATTTCATATCTATCTCCATTTGAGGAAAATGCTTTATAGAAACTTGAAAAAGAACTCTGCCTATTTCCAAACCTCAGGCAAACAATACCTGTTGTGTCTATGTGTAGCCCAAAGGTTGTAATGCATGCATCTCAGGATTAAGGTTGATTTCTGGTTTCCCCTCAGATATACATATTCCTTTTTAAAAATGAAATAAATACCAGGGATATCCATGCTTCAATCTTAAAAAGACAGATTGAAATCCCACGACCAATCTCTGCTTACACGCACCATCGTCTCCAAAGCAGGTATCAACGAGTATCCTGCATAGGATGCCCTCAGGGTTTAAGACTATAAAACCACAGGTTTCAATATAGGAGCAACTGATCAACTGAAATCATGAATTAAGTACAAAGAATAATTTAAAAGGTAAGTGGATGTTAATAACGTGTTTTCTAAGCACGTCCAAGACCACAAAGAGACAATGCACTCTCCTATCTTATGAAGCCACCAAAGAATTAAACAAAACGCTGGTGCCGACATTGTTGTCGTCTAGGGACAAATTAATGATAACGTTCTATAGAAATTTAATATGAAATGCACATGTTTTATAGTGTCACAGCATTTTCAAAGAAGTAATATGCTCACTCTCTTAGTAGTTAATTTTTTACTGGGATTCTAGAGATCCTTCATATGAGATGAGAGGCAGGCATCTCACACTTTGCGTGCAAGTGCAAAGGCACAGTGCGCTGGTCCCTCCTTCTTGCGGGACATACTCACTGACCCTTATTCACCCTTGTGGCGGGGAACAGCAGCTTTCCGATCATTTAGAGACTATCTCCTTCCTTCTCTTCCCATAGTGGGCTTTCTCCAGGTGAAGTCTTGACTCAGGGAGAGTCTCAGGCATAGTGGCTTCACAGCCTCCAGACTTGACATTGTATTGTGCAGATCAAAAACTATCACTGCGTGACTTTGTCTTTGGAATGATGGTGTTCTTCTTTTGCTCTGGAAGGGCCCACTCTGCCCTAGGTCATTAGCAGGTGGCGTGCAGAATCCCAGGTAGGAGATCATAGGCATATAGCTCCCTAGAGGGCATCTCAAGGTCACATATGGGCACGGAGGATGGGGACTCTTCCTTGGAGCCACCTCCTCATGATAGCCCAGAAATCTTTTAAGTGCTAGCCCTGTCCAGAGGACATGTTTTGAGTCTGTCATGGTTTGTTAGAGTAGAGTAATGGAGGGCATGCTTGGAGAAACTTTTAGAAAATGACTATAAGGGACACTTCTTGCTTATTCCAGGATTTTGGGTCATCAATCAAAACTGTATGTGACTCCAAGAAAGCACCCTATTTGACATTACAATTCCATGGCAGGAGGTCAACTTCACCATGTACCTTCAAAGCCATCGATTGTGCATCTCCAAAGTTGGCAAACCACCAGAGTATCAATATTCCAAGCCAAGAGATTTCTTTTGGTCACCCATAGTACAAGAAATCTGTACCAAATAGACATGAAATGTACATAGGCTTTCAAAGTCATTGGGCCTCTGTTAAATGAAAACGAAAAGGGGAAATTCCACTCTTTGTTGCTATGAAAAGCTATCAACGTAGCAGACACTCCCAAGCCCATGACTGGCAAAACCTGGCATCTCATGAAGGGGCCAGAAGCCACACTTATTACTGGCAATTTCTTCTCTAATGTGTTTTGTGGACAGCTTCATTCCGATTTGCAAACCACATGACACACTTTCATTGAATCCCTAAAATAATTCAATTATTTGAAGTAAGTCCCAACTCCTTAAAATAGACAACACATTCAAAAAGCCAGTCTGAACTATAAAAAGACCTACACATCAGAAACTGGCAGAACCTCCAGGCTCTGCACAGGAAGGGGACAAGCAACAATTAATCAATTTCCTGGTCCCAGGAAAGGTACCTGATCACACATCATAAACGCATTCCATCAAATAGAGAATAACAAGCTGTTTGAAATGGCATTCACCAGGTAGCTTAAAATATTTTAGTAATTTGAAAGCTTTTCATTGTGACATATTTCTCCTCTGAGAGAATTTTAGGAAAAGATTCATTTGGGCCTGAATTATTTGCACAATCAATTTAATTCCACCTGTGCGTACCCCAAATGCATATCGCCTGTGCCAGGGCTCATAAGAAATGTGGGAAGAAGAGGCCAGCATCCAGAACAATCTCCATCACAGCTTGTTTCTTAAGTCCTTGTTTCTTAAACATCACAATATGACTGCAGGTGAGTCACACTGGAGGAAGATTTTAAGCACGTTTTGAAAGAGAAAAAAATTACACTATTCACACAAAAAAGGCAGGTCAAAATGGACTGATTTCAGCAGGCTCTATGGAGACATGCTCTCTCATGGTCAATAACCTTCCCAAAGAGGGATAACCATGTCAGGAAGATGCTGGCGGCCCAGCCAGCCTGGGACGATGCACTCTGGGCAAGGGACATGCACCCTGGAGCTGCAGAGGAATCTTTGGGAAAACCACGCAGTGGGGAAGCCTCAAAGTGCAGTAGCATGGCCTTGTAAAGTGGATCAGGAACGAATGACCAGGACCCAACGGACGTACCAGATCCTCAGTCTGGTTGCTTACTGGCTGCCACAGTCGTTTCCTCCCAGCCATCCCCACTATGATACCACATGCGAGCGTCTGGTGAATGCGTAGGGATGCCCAAGTGTCTCTTCTCACACAGAATCTGCAAGGCAGGACCGGACATGGAAACATACAGCTGCCAAGTCGGAGCAGTTCCATGCAAAGCATCCCTGTGTGTTGCAGAGCTAGTTTTCAATGATGGAAGTCATTCAGATGATTAAAACTGAAATTCATGTTTTGATGTTATTTAAATGCCAACTGTTCAGAACCAGAAGCCAGAACCAAAGAATGACGAGTGAGACTGGGTGATGCGGGCAGGCATCCCAGCAGATTTGGGTCCTGACGAGTTTTTCCTCCCACACAAATCCAAAACTCATCAAACAATGGCTACATGCCCATTTCTCTTGTGCCTCAGGAAGCTCATCCTGTTTTTCAAATGAAGCGCATGTATCCAAAGACCAGCAGAGACCAGCTTCACTGCTGCTACCCACTTAGGAAGGTGGAAACAGAAATGCCGCCCTGGCTTCTTTCTTGGAGCCTTTGGTTCTTATCATCAGAGGCGTTCGTTATCTACCCTCTGTAGCCCACAGAACATCCTTTAACTCTGCCCCCCAAAGCAACTTTCTAGAGGTTTGGGGCAGCCAGAATACAGAAGCCAGGAGACTGGGTAGGAGGCGTCCAGAGTCAGTGAGTCCCAGTCACATGCAGTCACAATCCCCTCCAAGGGGCAGCTTTCTGGATCCCAATTGCTGTGGGGCAAGGTGGTAGGAGCCTGGGAGGAGAGCCCCCCACTCCCTCAGGGCCGCCCCCTGGCTTGGGGAGGATAGTGTCTTCCTTCCTTGCCTTGTTCTGGAAGGGTCTGTGGTGCCTGCCCGTGACTGAACCCACTCAGGTCTAATTCCTTTGGTCCCCACTCCATGGGCGTTTGTTGGAGAGAAGAGCACACCCTGAGCCCTGCAGCTGCTGGGCACCTCCGGCCCAGCACTTGGCATTTGCTCTCTGCCTTCCCCCTCTCCCTCACTGTCCTTTTGACCTTCGCTGAAATGTCTCAGATGAAGAAGCAAAACATTGAGAATGGGCACAGGTTCTGGGTCAAGACTTCATTGTGTCTTCATTAGGGCAAATGTCTGGTATTGCAAACGTGTTTCTTCTGCTAAGGCACAACGTTTAAAAGAGAAAACACACACAATGCTAGCATTCTTTATTTTTATTTATTTATTTTTGAGTTGGAGTCTCACTCTGTCTCCCAGGCTGGAGTGCAGTGGCACGCTCACGGCCCCCGCAGCCTTGATCTGATGGGCTCACGTAACCCCTCCGCCTCGGCCTTCAGAGTAGCTGGAACTAAAGGTGTGCGCGACCACACCCGGCTAATTTTTTGATTTACTGCAGTGATGAGGTCTCGCCAAGTTGCCCGGGCTGTTCTTGAACCCGCTGACTCAGACAATCCGCTCACCTCGACCTGCCCCAGTGCTGGGATTATAGGCGTGAGCCACTGTGCCTGGTCTGTTTTTTTTAAATTTTAGAGTTGTGAGGTACATGGGACGATTTGCTACATAAGTAAATTAGACGCAGGTGATGCTTGGGTTTCTGGTGAGATGGATCTCCCCCTGAGAGTGGGCGCAGTACTCAATGGGGCGTTGTGTGTCTCTCATCTCCCCCTGTCCCAAAGCAGTGCCCACCGGTGCTCCTGCTTTTGTGCTTATGTGGCCAATATTTATGGCCCGCTTATGAGTGAGAGCACGTGGTATTCATTTCTTTGTTTCTGTGATAGTTCCCTAAGTAGGATGCTTCCAGATGCATCCATGTTGCCGCAAAGGGCATGATACTGTTTCTCTTTATGGCTACTTAGTATTCCATTGTGTATATGTACCCCGTTTTCTTTATCTAGTCTACTTTTGATATGCCTCTGGGTTGGCTCCATATTTTGGCTATTGTGACTAGTACTGAAATAAACATAGGTGTGCAGGTGTCTTTTTAGTGGAGTGATTTATGTTCCTCTGGGAGTGGGATTCCTGGGCCACGTGGTAGCTCCATTTTTAGAAATCGCCACCCTGCTTCCCACATAAGTGGAACCAGCTTACATTGCCACCAACAGTATAGAAGCGTTCCTTCTTCTCCATAACCTTGTCCACACCTGTTGTTTTTTGAAATTTTAATGATAGCCGTCCTGACCAGCGCAAGGCACAAATCATTGTGGTTTTGATTTGCATTTCTCGGATGATTGGCGAAGCTGAGCATTCTTTTTCGTGTTTGTTGGCTTCTTGGTTGTCTTCCTTTGAGAAGTGTCTCTTCATGTCCTTTTTAATGGGGTTGTTTGATTTTTTTTGGTCAATTCATCTGAGTTCCTTGCAGATTTTGGATGTCAGGCCTTTGTTGGATGCATAGTTTGCAACCATTCTTTCTCCTATTCTGTGGTTAGTCTTTTTTCTCTCTTGATGATTCCTTTTACTGTGCAAAAACTTTTTAGCTTGAAAAGGTCTCACTAGTCCATTTTAGCTTTTGCTTCATTTGCTTTTAAGGACTTGACCATGAATTCATTGCCTACTCCAACGTCCGGGAGTGTGTTCCCTGAATTCTCTTCTAAGATTCTTATAGTTTGAGAATTTAAGGCCCTGATTCACTTTGTATTAATTTTTGTATACGGTGATAGGTGGAGATCGAGTTTCATTCCTCTGCATGTGGCTAATGCTAACATGCTTGACCAAGCCTCTTGCGTTCCTGTTACAGGCCTAGGGTGTCCCATGAAAGGAGCACATATAGGAATCTGGTGCCAGGGTGAATGCCCCTTCTGGGCCCTGACGGGACCCAGGTTCTGATGGGACAAGATGTTCATCCAAGTACCCACCCGGGCCAATAACAACCAAGCTCGGGAAGCGGCCCCTCACTGATGTGCCTTCTAGATTCACCCGCACCCTCTCTGCCAAGGTAGGAGCACAGCAGCCAAGTTCCTTCCGTCTCCTCTATTCTGAGGAACTTAGACACACAAGCCCCAAACGTATTCCTTTATGTAAAACTCAGTAAGTCAGGAGGGGCAGCCTTATGGGAGGGACTAAACAAGTAAGAGTCATTCCTGGCTTGAAAGGAAAGACAGAATCCCCCCCGCCCCCATTCTGTGACAACCACCAACTCAACAGTGACAAGCCCACCTGAATGAAGCTTCCTGTTAACCAGTGCAACATGCAGTCACACAGGCCCCCGGCTGTCACCTCAAGCAGCCATAAAGATTTCTGCAATATCACCCTCTACATGAGTTCCTTGCCCAAAGTCACCAAGCTAGCAAGACACAGAGCTAGAGTGCCAAGCCGGAACCGCTGACCCGCAAACCTGCCCTCTGACCCGGGCACATGGTACCACCCACACACTGGTCACCCTGACCATTCCCACAAGGCTCTGGAAATGCAGCCAAGGCTGAGCACGTGGGTGTCCGGGCAGGCCGAGGTGCCCAGCACCGAACCCTGTGTCTGAGGCACCTGGGGCCTCTGAGGTCCTTGGTTCAGCAATGCCCAGGGCAGTCGCTAAAACAGAACCTGGAACTCTTGCCATCAGCCAAGCAGTTGAATTAGCTTTTGCTCAAAGTCAACATAGTCAAAATGATGCCTTTTCTTTCCACCCCACCGAAGTCCTCACTACGGAAAGACCCGCTGGGGAAGCACACGGCCACCTACCGATTCCTCTTGGTTTTTACATCCTGGTCTTCCCAGCTGTCTTCAGAACTGGACCCATTGTTGTCGTCAGCTGAAAGAGAATCAGGTGAACAGCATTCAGTTTGCAAGCTAGTGCTTGGAGCTTTGGCAAAACCACCAGGCGGCATTCACTTTCAAGAAGACATCTGGAAATTAAGAAGACAGAGTTCTCTTAAAGACTGACATGAAATCCTATAACTAGTTTTCTCTGGGCGCAAGTTCCTTTCTATTTCAGAGAAATCTGCTTTTGCTGTTCTACAGGAGGTCCTTTTTGGCCACTCTCCGTTGAGTCGTCATGAGACCTTCCAGAGGGGCTGCAGGATGAAAATGAGAGCTGAGCATCTGCCTGGCCCTCCCCTGAGCAAGCCCTGCCGACTCTCCCCTGCCTTCTCTGCCGACTGCGCCAACGGAGGGCCAATGACCTGCACGCCTCCATCCGGCCCCGCTCCAGCTTCCCTCCGTCCACTGCCGCAGACAACCAGTCTCCTGGCAGCCCGTGCCCCACCGCAGACCACGCATCCACTTCAAAATCCAAATCGATTTTGAAGGCACAGTCTCCTATTTCCATCCTGAAGAGGTCGGCCCTGCCAGTGTTTGATGAGCTTTCGGAATGAAAGAGCGAAAAAAAGGTGCTTGGGTGTTTCGTGTGGGTCTCCAGGAGGGAAAGAGGGAAGACAAGTCTACAGATGGTTCTGGAGCTTTATCACTCCTGTCCTGACAGGCTGAATGATTCCACGCGTGGGAGAGCATCACAATGGCCTCCCACCCCCACCCCCAGGTCTCGCTCTGTGTCTGACAGGCCTCGGAATCATTTGCTCATTACACCTGTCTCAGCATGGGCCGTGGGCAGGGCCAGGCAGAGCGTCCCTCCGTGTTCCCGGCCGCCCACTGGGCCACCCTCCACGTGACTACTGAGTTGCGCCTCCTTCTTGGGGAGCATCTGCAGGGCGGACACTGGGCAGTTCATGATGCGTCTGGAGTTGATGGGGAGACAGCGCTGCAACAACTGGGAAACCTTCCACACCTTTTCTTTCGAGAAAACCTGACCATTCTCCCTGGTGCACTGTGTTTAGAATCCCAACAGTTCCTCTGGTCCCCGCTCGCAAGTCAGTCCCGTCTAGTCACAGGTTTGCATTCAAGGTATAGCCCGGGGCCCTTGGTAAGACGAGAAGGTGGGGTTCTGGGAGCCCCTGTTTGCCCAGCCGCACCACATCTTCCTCCATGAGGGTGGCCCAGGCCACATCCTGCACACGCACACACAACTCGGCCACCCCAGCGGCCCATGGCACCCCCGGCAGGACCTGCTGCGGGCGTGGGGCTCTGCATCTCTGAACAAGCCACCGTCTCCATCACCCATCCCGTGGGGGGCACACCCAGAAAAAAGGCATTGGGGGCAGCACCACGCCTTCAAAATGAGGCTGACACAGGACACAGGGCTTCCTGTCGAGCAGCGCAAGGTGGAAAGGGTCCACAGGACTCAGTCCTTGGAGGAGCCAGAGCTGGGTGGTGTTTCCAGGGTCCCCTCCAGGGCTCTGATCTTGGCACCACTGATACCTGAGGCCGTCTCGGTCTGTGTGGGGACATCCTGAGCACTGCGGGTGTCTCGCCACCTCCCTGGCCTCTACACGCTAGATGCCTGCAGCAGTGCCTCCTCCCACTGTGATGACCAAGGTGTCTCCAGAAACTGCCAAATGTCCATGAGAGCAAAATTGCCTCCCCCAGTTGAACCACAGTTCTGGAGGAAAGACCATTTACGATCAGTATGGTGACGGGGAGGGGAAGAGAAGACACGGAAGGCTCGTTCCTTCCTTTCCTCCTATGTGTGTTCTTCACGGTTCCAGCAAGGCCTCTCCTTCTATGCCGTGACCCCAAGAGAGCAACTTTACCCCCCTGCTTCCTGAGCTGCACTGGCACTTGGCCCCCATCTCTAGGTATCTGCGCCCTTTGTCCATGGGCACCGTGTGTGGCATATTCAAGCTCATGTACCCTGGGCGGGTGTTCTTTCCTGTCTCAGCCTCCACACTCACCACACCCCTCTGTGGGAAACACAGGACTTGCTCTCACTGTGCCCTCCTGATCCCCCTCACCCCGGGGCACTGGACTCTCACTGTGCCCTCCTGGTCCCTCTCACCCCGGGGCACTGAGATCTTTCATGGGCTCTCCCTCAGCTCTTCCCAGGCCAGATGCTATCTCCTTGTTTGCACCCTGCGGTATCTGAAATATCTCCCAAGGTGTGCCTCCTGCCTGTTGTGTCCAGAGGATGAGATGTTCTAGCTCAGTCTTGAAGACTGATAGTTTATGCTTTTGTTTTTGGTTTTTTTTTTTTTTTTTTGCCATCCACTTGTCTTTCAGGTGCATGAGGTGGGAGGTGATGAGGATGGCAGAGACAAGATGTACAAGAAGGAGCAAAAGAGGTAGATCCCTCCTCCACTTCTACCAGAACATACTCCAGGCAGGCCAGAGAAGGAACATAAGGATGTCTTAGCATTTAAAAAAAACGTGTGTAATTGGGCTTGTTTTTTTAGAGTTTTTTTATTTGTTTTTTAATAATATCAACACAGTCAAAGCCTTCCTAATCAAGATCCAGAATCCATAAAGGAAAATATTCACAGATTTAAAAAATTCAAGAGCAGAGGGGATATCACGCTTAGTGGAGGAGTCATGACCTCTCAGGTCGGTTGGTTCCCCTACCAAAACTACACTGAGCTGGAGTGGTGATTGGAATCAACTTTTTCGGAACTCGGGGGCCAGATTAGACACTCAAAATAACCAGGGAATGCTGGATGAAGGGAGAGGCTACAAAAAATAATGAACAGAAACTTTGGTGACCACACAGAACAAGGAATACACACTTCACAAAGATCATCTGGAAATGTCAGACATGTATGTTAACAAGTCCAAGTCAGCAATCCCCGCAAAGGAAGAGAATCCGATTTCCAGAGTAGTTACATTACAATGTTCATAACGTCTGGTTTTTAAGGAAAAAAATTCCAAAGCATACAAAGAAACAGGAAAGTATGGCTCACTTGCCTGATAAAAAGAATTTGACAGAAATGATCCCTGAGAAAGTCCATATATAAAAATTAACTCAAATGGATTATAGAGATAAACTTACAAACTAAAACTATAATTATCTGAGGAAAGAGGAAGTCTTCATGGCATTGGATTTCATGCTGACTTTTAAAGTTTGACACATAATACACAGTCAATAAAAGGAAAAAAATGGCAAATTGGACTTAATCAAAATGAAAAACTTTTGTGCATCAAAGGGACTCTACCAACAGCATGAAAAGACCACCCACAGAGTGGAAGAAATAATTTATCTTATAAAGGAATAATACACAGACTACACTTAAAACTCCTACAAAGTTTTATATATAACAAAGACCCAGTTAAAACAAAGACCCGGTTAAAAAATAGAAAACCTGAACAAACATGTTTCCAAAGGTGAATATGCAATGGCCTAGAAGCAAAAGACATACACTCAAATGATTAGTCATTAGGAAAGTGTAAATCAACCCCACGGTTCAGAATAACGTCATATCCACTTTAATGGATGCACACAAACAAGCAAACAGACAAAAACAGAAAACAACACTTGTCAGCAAGGATGTGGAGGTGAAACCCTCGTGCATTGCTACTGGTGAGAATGCAAAATGGTGCAGCCCTCCGCTGTGGACTAAAGGTTGGCCATTCCTCAAAAAGTTAAGAATCACCATATGAGTTAGCAGTTCTACTCCCAGGTATGCACCAAAAAGAACTGAAAAGAAAGTCTCAGACAGATATCTGTACGCCAGTGTTCATAGCAGCATTATTCACAGTAGCCAAAAGGTAGACAGAGCTTAAGTGTCTATCAACCAATGAATGGACAAATAAAATGTGCTATATTTACACAGTGAAGTGTTATCCAGCCATAACGAGGAATGACATTCCGACACATGCTACAGCATGAGTCACCCTTGAAAACTATGTGAAATAGGCTAGACGCAAAAAGATAAATATTGTATCATTTATAGGAGGTATATAGAATAGGCAAGAATACAGAGAAAAGTAGAAGATAGTTTACTTGGGGCTGAGTGGAGGAAGAAATAGGGAGTTAGGTTTAGTTGTTACAGAATTTCCTTTGGGGGTGATGAAAAAAGTCCTAGAAATAGATAGTTGTGACAGTTATACAATATTGTGAATGTACATAATGCCACTGAATTACACACTTACAAATGGTTGCAATGGAAAACTTCATGTTATACATATTTTACCATAATAAGAAAGACAAAAACAAAAAAACTTGTTTTATTGCAAAAAAATCAAAAGACTAGAAAAAAGGTTGGCATATTATGGCCAGACACTGATACCCTTGACTTACAAAAGTCCTTATAACTCAATTAAAAAAGATAAGGAACACAGACAAAACCAATGAACAACAAACCTGTGAAAACTGTTCAATTTCACTCACAATTAAAGAAACGCCACTGAAACCAAGACCGATGTGAAAAATTAAGTTCTGATGATCTACAGTGTTGATCAGAGTGTGCAGAATCTATTGAGGGAGGCTGAATTGATCAGTCTCTATAGAGGAAGATTTGGCACTATTTGTCAAAATTTAAGATGCATGTACCTTTTAACCAAGCCATTCCAACATTATAAAATTACACAATCGATATACTTGTAAGAACACTCCTAAGAAGAATATACATGTACGGAGATGTTCTTACCGGCATCATGTGTGTTCACACATGAGCAAACAACCCAGACTAAAGGTTAACCATTCTCTGAATAGTTAAGAATGACAATATGAGACAGCAGTGAGCCAGAAGTCCATCAAAAGGGAGGGTCTGAGGAAGTCATTAGGGACCCAGATGAGGGGGTGGAGAGGGCAGAGGGTGAAAGAAGGAAGTAGCCTAGGCTAGTGTGGGGAGAGGGAGGCAAGGGTGGAGAGACAGAGAGAGAGAGAGAGAGAGAGACTAACTATCTCTGAACATGCAAAGACATCCAAGGTGTATTATAAACAAAGTGTAGAACAAAAGATATAGTAGTATAATAGTTCTTTCTATATATATGTGTGTACACACACATACACACACACACAAACATCCATATACAATTTTTTTTTTTTTTTTTTTTGAGTTGGAGTCTCACTCTTTCGCCCAGACTGGAGTGCAGTGGCCGCTCCCGGCCACCGCAGCCTCGACCTGCTGGGTTCTGGCGATCCTTCCGCCTCAGTGGCTGGAACTACAGGCGCACGCTACCACGCCCGGCTAATTTTTTGATTTATTGTAGAGATGAGGTCTTGCCAAGTTGCCCAGGCAGGTCTCGAACCCGCGGGCTCAGGCAATCCACTCA
>CAUYQG010121004.1:0-20279 GCA_963574415.1 Tarsius wallacei | reverse complement strand
AGTCTATAATACTGAGTGACCTCTCACAGAAACAAAGAACTGAGTATCACATGTTCTCACTCATATAGTAGACCTTGATCATCCAACGTATTACCATAAGAAAATGACTGACAGTGGTGGGAAACTATGGGGGGGGAGGGGAGGGTGATGGAATTAATGGTAGTAAATATCTGTCTGGGGATGGGGAGACACCTCTTATCCACAAGGGTGCCTGAACAAAGCATATTTGTATACCTAACCCTTAACTGTACCCCTCAATATCATAATAAAAAATATTGAATATAAAAAAAAAAGTAGAAACAACCCAAATGCCCATCAACTGATGACTGGATAAATAAATGTGGTATATCTGCTCAATGAAATATTATTCGGCCATAAAGAAGAATGAAGTGCTGATACATGCACAGGGCTGAACCTTGAAAACATTATGCTAAGTAAAATAAGTCAGTCACAAAAGACCACATATTGCACGATCCTATTTACAGTATACGAACTGGCCACAATAGGCAAACCCATTAAGAGGCAGAAAATAGATCAGTAGTTGCCTAGGGCAAGGGAGAGTAGAAGTAACTGCAGACGGGCACAGGGTTTCTTTCTCGGTTATGAAAAAGTTCTAAAATTAAACTAGAATATCTATTCCAGTTCTAAAATTAAACTGTGGTTGTGGTTATACAATTCTGTGAATATGCTAAAAACCATTAAATTGTATACTTTGGGCTGGCCTCGGTGGCTCAGTCTGTAATCCCAGCACTTTGGGAGGCCGAGGCAAGTGGATTGCCTGAGCCTGCGGGTTTGAGACCAGCCCAGGCAACTTGGCGAGACCTCGCCTCTATAGTAAATCAAAAATTAGCCGGGTGTGGTAGCAAGTGACTATAGCTTCTGCTACTTGGAAGGCTGAGGCAGAAGGATCGCCTGAGCCCAGCAGGTCAATGCTGGGGTGGCCGTGAGTGCACCCAACCTGGGCAACAGAGTGAGACTCCAACTCAAAAAAAAAAAATGTATACTTTGGGCAAACTGTGTGGTATGTGAATTATATCTCAATAAAGCTGTTTTAAATAAATACATATTTGTGACATTAAAAAACAAACAAACTGCTCCTAGTTCTCACCTGTACTCAGTGTATACCAAACTATGTATAAAGACTACTGAGATGAATTTTTTACCCCTTCCCGTCCCCCTGTCCTAAGAGCACTGATCTAGTCAAAGGAGGGAAAAGGCAACAAGGAGAAAAGGCCTGAACAATGCCTTCTATCTGGCTGAAATGACCAGCACACCAGGGGCTAAGAGATGCAAGGGTACGGTAACAATCCTAGATCACAGGGACTCCGCTGAGGACTGCGTGCCCACAGAAAAACTCCCAATTCTTTGCTATCTCTTTCACCTCGGAATGTGCAATTTCACTTCCATCTCTAACCCTTTGTACTCAGAGACTTCTCACGGTTACTTATCAGCAATTCGACCACATGTTCCTATGAAATAATGAAAAATGAATCACTCCATATAAAACAGTAGAGCATTAGAACTAATTATTTTATTGTAATGATATTTGACTTACAATAGACTTTTGGACATTGAGAAACTTATTTTTGATAAAAAACCAAAATTTTATGCCTTATATTTTTCTACCATGTAGTAACATGTGAAACAGTCACTGACAAGCATTGCAGGTTCATTGATACATGTTATGCATGTATCAATTTGCAGTAATTTGTTTGTCATTGCCTACCTGGTGTTCTTCTATTCCAGCAGACAGTGCAGTCTTACTTTCTTCCTCCCACATTAGCAATATGTAATTTATTGTCCAGTTTGTTTTTCAAAGATATAAAAACCACTTCTTAACTGATCGATCATATCTTAGTATATATTCTCTTTATTTGCTTTTTCATGCATTTGAATGGAAAACATGTAAATACATATTTTGAAAAATATGCACTGGCATAAGTCTGTCCTGTATAATCACCAGCAATCTCTTTATGTCCCCAGAAAGGGGACATTCCATTTGTCAACTCTTGTATGAAGTCATTCCTAGTCAATAATCTCCACCCAACACCTTTCTCCCCCCAGAGTTTCCACAGAATTCTCTGCTTATGGCATCCAATTAAATGCTCATGCACAGATGTCTCCATAACTGTCTCCCTCCTCCTTACTAAATTATATAAGAGGGCAACTCCCTCGGGTCCCCTCCCACTGTGGGAGCCTTACTGTCTTCTCAATAAACCCTGCTTTCTAAAAAATATAATAAAATAAAAAAATAAATTATGTAAGTACCTTTGTGGCAATGACCTTCTATATCACTGTAACCCATTATCCAAGCAAGGCACTATATAAGGCCCTCAGTAAAGAAGCATCAAATAGAATTTAAGAGTTAGGGGTAATTTTCAAAAAGGACTTCAACATTCTTGGCAATTAAGGAAAGTCAGTTCTCTCCCTGCTGCCTTACTAACCAACTGAATTTTTCTTGTTGCTGTTGCTTTCCATCCATCCTACTAACTCCCCAACCCTGTCCTAGTGAAAAAAGAAAACAAACACATCAAACCCACAGATAAACAGTTCACATCTGTGGGTAAGGCTTCCAGCTGGCCATAACTCAAAAGAAGCCAGCCATGTCACCCACTCATCTGCATTCACGGGAGAAAACAGCTTGGTCTCTCTTGCGCTGCCACCTCAAACTTACACAGGCCTGGGGCATGCTCCGCTGCTCCCAGGGCCTCACCCAGCCTCCTTCACTCTGAATCACTCAACTGTGCCTGAAAAACCAGATACCTCCCCAGCTGGCAAAATTCCTGAGGGGCCTCAGTTTGCTTCTGCTCTCTTGGAGAAGGATGGGAGAAACACAGGCTTGAGTGTGCAGGCCTGTTTATTTGTAGCTTTGGGGTATTTGTAGCCTTTGGAATAGTTAGAAAAAGAAAAGTTAGTTTCATTTTTTTCCTAATATTCTGCTAGCCCCTCAGCCTGCCTGAGGAAGACTGTAGAAGACACTGGATTAAGGTACATTTCTGAACATCTTTCCCCCATCTCCAGCCCCATTTTGCCCTATGGTCTGTCTGCGCAGCTGGGATATTAAAAAGCAAAAATGCTCAGAAGTTGAAAATTAACCACAGATGATACTCAATTCCAATAAACAGTCTCCTTAAGAAAATGAAAACTAAGTTCAGCCTGTGACTACATGCACGTGAACAGAGTCTCATCCAGTAGGATCCACATCTGTCTCCAATGCCCCACAGCTCTCCAGGGTTGCAGCTACACTGAGGCAACCCCCATCCCCCACCCCAAGCTCACAACACTGGCCCTCCCTTTCACGCCACCATCCTGTGGAGTCATACTTCCTAGATACAACCAACCACATGCAGCCAGGACTGAGAGAGACCCCTGGCTCACCGAGAGTAAGTCTGCCCCTCAAAAGACTGACCGCACAGTACAAATAGCAGCTTTCTAGCAGGGCTTCTGTGTGAAGGATTTTAACTCCTGGCTTACAGAATTTTATCTGCAGTTCAGATTTTTTTTTTTTTTCACCCTACCCTCCCCAGACAAAGTGGTTTATTTCAGAAAACAAAAACAACCAATATTTCTATGAAAGCTCTAGTGCATCTGACAAGCTGTTTTCAGAGAATTCTGGAGCACAGAGATAAATTCTCCTGTGTATTTTCAAAAGGCGGGCTGTTCCCATTGCCATTCTGGTCACTAGGAAAAGGCTGAGGCTCACAGTCATCTGCCCATTGGATCCCAATGGCCCCGGACCTGAAGGCTGCTGTTCGCCACTCTTAAACACAGCACCCCTTCCGAAGCAAGTTAGAGTGTGAGGTAAGAGCAATCATGGGGTAAGCCCTCTCTCTGGCAGCTCCCACAGACCCCGTTGCGACAAAGGGTCCTGCCTCCTGCTCCACCAAATCACCTGGGTTCCAGGTCACTAGGACATGGGACACAGTTAGGATTACCTACATCTCAGATGTAAGAAGATGCTCTGGAAGTAGAGGGGAAAGGTCTGGGGGTAAGAAAAGAATCTGCTTGATGGGTTCCTGTAGTCATTACATGGCAGCTTTTAAAAATATTGGTGGTGCTTTTTCTATCAAATAATGGCTTTTTCAAAGCCCAGCTGACCTCTGCTCCGAGAATGAAGTTGTTAAATTCAGTTATAGAGGCAGCAGGAAACCAAACCTGGCTAGCTGCAATGTCAGGAGATAGGCTCCAGGCCTAGTTCAGCACCAGCAGGTCACTGACCTCTTTTTCATCTGAAAAGTAAGGATATTACTTGCTTTCACCATACGCCAAGAGTGTTCTGGGGCTCAAACATAAAGTGATGGGGCATTCCAGCACTTAGACCACTTCACAAAGGTAAGGTACAGTGGTATTGTGCAAGCTGAAGGAGTGCAGCAAAGCCACTGACCACTGAATCCAAAGAGCAGCAGGCATGGCCAGCAGCACTGTCTCACCTGATCTTCACACAGCTGTGCTTCAGTCGAGGTGAGCCAAAAAGCCCTGGTCAGTTGACGCTTAACAAGGACAGCAGGTTCTAGCTCCCCAACACTTCCACAAGTAATGGAAAGAGGCCATTTATTAAAATTAGAAAAAACAAAGAGGCATGGTTTATTTTAGATTTCCAACTAAAGACGGAGGGAGATCGCAGAATTTGAAACAAGGACTCTCCTAAAAAGATGTAGCCTGACACTGTGCCTCAGGGAAGATGCTTGGAGTCCAATGGTACAGATGGAATCCCAGCTCTTACGTGAGAGCACAGTGGGAGAGGGAAGCAGTGACTCTGGATAAGACTGTCCAGGTCTGATCCCCACTCACTGTCTGTGTGACTCTGGGCACATGAATTTGACCTCTCTGTGCCTCAATCCCATCATCTGAGGATGGTGCATACCTACCCTTTTCACCCTCACAGGATTATGATGAAAACTGAAAGCGTTAATATTTATGAGCACTTAAAACAACATCTGACACACAGTAAACATGCTATCTGTTAAATGAACACCTACCTCACATAATTGTTGGGAACAGGCAATAAGATGTGTGTAATCTGTTTAGTAATGTGACTGGAGGAAGTTAGTCATAAATTTTACAACTGCTTTCAGGCCTGGGTTCACCCAAAGCAAGTTTACTAGACCTCTTGCTATCAAAGTGGCCTGATCAAGAGACTGAACTGGGACAGGGCAAGGGGGTGTCCAGGCAGGAACCTTGGCACTCAACTGGGCTCCTCAAGCGTGTAGTCACGAGCACTAAGCACCTGACCTCATTGAAGCTTTGCCAAAAGTCTGTGATTTCAGGACCATGCACCTTATTAACAGATGGCATCTAGGGTCAGAGACACTAAATGCCAGAGACACTATGGTCTCCTGGTGGTCCCACAGCAGAGCCAGAATTTAAGTCCAGATAGGCTGGACTTCAAGGCACTGGCAGAATTAGAGAGCTCTGGCATCTGTAGTCGCCTTTCACAATTTCTAAAGGTGCTAATGAAGATGTTTGTGATATATATTTTTCTTGCTGTTAATCCAACTTCTAAATAAAGTACAAATCCTCCCTAAACTGTAAAATTAAGCTGGTTGAGGGGAGGACACAACCACTGTCACCAACTGTAAGCCATCTAAAACGTAACAAATTTCACAGAAACAGATTCTCCACATACCAGTGTGTTATCCAATATTATTTTATTCTACTGAAAAAAAACCAAAAAATCTCTCTGGCCCTCCTGGAGAACTTTCTCAAGTAGGACAGAAAACTACCAACAGCAATCTCCTGAAGCAAGACAGTAGGAAGCAGAAAATAAGGAAGGGACAAAGAGACCCTAACTTTCCAAAAAGGGTTTAAAAGCAACACTGGGTGAAAAAATTAAAAAAACCTTCTTAATCCCAGTGCTCTTTAAATAGCCATTTAAAAAGCTATTTATACAAATCAAAACAGGTGCAAGCTGCCAGAAGAAATATGTTGTTTCAAACCATGGAGGGTTTTGCTTCTGGTTTTCTTTAGAAATTAAAGGTTTCACAAAACAGGTTTCTATGACTTTAACTGCACATAAAAATAAATTTGACAGTTTGATCTCCAAAGTTCTTGAATCTAACTAGAATAAACTATCCCCCACCACAGTGGCCCCAACTATGAATTCTGTCCCTTTTTTACCCTCAACTGTACTGTACTCACAAAGACAATGTTAACTCTTCCTGCCGGGTCCCCCCTTCACCCTTCACCACTTTGGGCCACTGAAAACTTCCACACTGATTCAGGACAGAAAGGTACCAAACAGATCCAGCTTTCTTGCAAATATACTCCTTTGGCCCTCCTTGTGCAAGCTCACCGAAAAGAAAGGGGGCTGCCCTTTCCCACCCCAGGAGCCCCCTCTGCACGAAGCCCCAGGAGGCAGGTAATCCAGAGAAAGAAGTCTGTCTCCAAGTCCTAGCTCCGCAAAACACTTCATCTTACAATTTGTCCTATTTCTTTAAAGCTCATTCGGAGCAGACTACTTTTGCTCAGGAGATGCAATAATTTTAGGCAAGGTTTCTGGAAGAAAAGACACTGCAATTAATGTTTGGTGAGGGAGTATGTTGAAGAGGACACAGAACCTTTTTAAAATGTCCAGTCATATCTTAACCATCTCCAACGAGGCTGCTGACTTGAAAAGATTATACAAGAGCCTGGAGGCAACTTGAAAAAAAAAAATCTCCAAAAGAAAAAAAAAGTGTCAAGGAAAAATAAAGCTATATATTCCATTTTCACATAATGTTCTGCCAAACCCCATGTCCCAGGACCACACACATTTCGAGAAAACGCCTCACGCTGTGTGAGCAGTCAGGCCTTCAGTGGCCCCAGAGCAGGGGCTGGGAAACAGCAGCAGTGAGACCAGCTGAAAAGCTGGCAGGGCCATGGTGCTCACACAGCTGGCAGCTTCTTCCAGTAAACTCTCTATGGGAAGCAAATCACTGCACTTAGGGTGCTGTACTCCCAGCCCTCTCCTCCTCTTCAAATGCTTAACTACCAAGTCTGTTTTAGCAATGTTGACCACTGACATTAGCATGCATTTGCTACAGAGTGAGACTCCCACTCAAAAAAAAAAAAGCATGCATTTGGGATTACCCAACTTTAGGCTTCCTGTCCTGTGAAATACTTTACACAAGTTATCAGGAGATAATGTGGTCCTCCCCAGTTTCCTGCTTATCAGTCTTCTGCTTATTAGTCTTCCTCCACTGCTAAGAGAATGTATTCTCTTCTATTTTCCTGTTCCACAAAAGCCTCCCACCACCACCAGCACCCAAAAAAAGCTTCCAAAAGAATCTCAAGTTCCAGGTTTCCATGCTTCCAAAGCTACACTGCCCCATCGCAGTCCTTGTCCCTTTCTCAATGTGATGGCACCACCATTCTTCAGTTATCACAGTACTGTACCTTTCAGATATACAGCATCGGTACCATGATAACCGAAAAAGGACAGTTCAGTCTCATATCTACCTGAATATTCCTTCCCACCCAGTTCTCCACCCACAGATGGCCATGATGATCTCTAAGTATACAAGCACATATGCATACACACACACAAAATGTCAGTACTCAAGCAGGCTGTTTTCAGCAACCTCATTTACTATCAATGGGAAATGTTGTTTATAATTCAAGTCTTCTGACAAGCTGTTCTTTTTGAAGTGTGCTTGTTTTTATACCTTAGCAGTCAACTTTTGCTCCCATCCAATATCCCAAACACACTTCTACAGTTTCCCTACCAGTCCAGTAGCATTATTACGAACTCTGTCATTCATCATCTTTTTCCAGCCCTCTCTACCCTATCAACTTGGACAAGACAACGGCCTGGTTTTGTTGTTTTTGTCTTTTTTTGAGTTGGAGTCACTCTGTTGCCCAGGCTGGAGTGCAGTGGCACACTCACAGCCACCCCAACATCGACCTACTGGGCTCCGGAGATCCTTCTGCCTCAGCCTTCCAAGTAGCCAGGCACGAGCTACCATGCCTGGCCAATTTTTTATTTACTGTAGAGTCGAGGTCTTGCCAAGTTTCCTGGGCTGGTTTTGAACCCGTGGGCTCAGACAATCCACTCTCCTTGGCCTCCCAAAGTGCTGGGATTATAGGCTGAGCCACCGAGCCCAGTCTACGACGGCCTGTTTTGCCACAGCAAGTGATATTGCTAGGGAAAAGAACAATTAAAAACCTAAAAACAAAATTTCAGCTACACAGAACCAGGAGTTTACCTCCAGAATATAAACAAAATCTAAAGCACAGACAAAAGAAGAACTGCCCAATAGGTATCACACATGGGAATAGTAACATGGGAATGATGGATGAAAATGAAGAAACAAAGGCAGGTAAAAATCTTTGTGTGTAAAAATAAACACCAGGTTATGGGTGACAACTGCTGTCTTTTTTAAGGATCAACATAAGTGGGTATTCATCGTGACAGGCTATGTACAGAAAAACTCTTTTATCATTTTGTGCAATTAGGAAATTCAACCAGACATAATAATAAGGTTGAAAGAAAACAACTTACGTGTAGGGAGAAAGTGGTCCTAGCAGAACTTTGGAAACATCCTGCTGTCCAAGGGTCATAAGGAGTAGAGCCAGGCTTTGGTTGGTCGAGTCTACACATCCACCCTGTAAACAAAAATTAATCATTGGACAAACCAGAAAATGGAAAACCAACAAAAGAGTAGGAAAAAAACCAGAAACATATTCAGAATATCAGAACCCACAGAATAGCAAACTGCAAAGTCCAAGCAATAATAAAAAAGAAGACAGGTCTTATAAGGATAATCCTTGTATCAACTTACTTTAAGAATAGTGAAAAATGAAACTTTCCCTCTGTAATTAAAGCAGCAGTATGACATCATTTTTACTGAGTATATGCAAAAAAAGCATAATCAGTTCTAGGAGATGTATAGTTAATGTCAAGTGTTAAGTGGATGATGTTTATATGTATTTATCTGTCACAGAACAACATAGTCAATCTAGCATGATATGGCCTTTACAGTCTTACTATTACACTTACTCAAATATGTCGAAACTGTTTGCCATGCTATATAATTTCTCTTCTTTCTCTCTCCCTGTGTGACTTAAAACTAGAGAATTGCTAAGGTTAGATCCCTCCATTTTTATTACTTATGTATTATTTTCTCCCCATATTATTCCTTCCTTTTCTTCTAAATTAGTAAGCAGTACAGAATTACCTTCAAAAACTTTCTCCTAAGGCACAACTGCTTTGGTTGCCTTTCTTCTTTCATTCTTGGTTTTTCTCAACCATGTGATGTTTCCTTTTACTAGATGCATAAATAACTGTTGTTTAAATAAGTGCCTTAAAAATGTTTACTTCTGATCATTCTTTCTGGGATAACTTTATTTAAAATGATTTAAACTTATATTATACATAGTGAAAGCAGGATGACCTTGAATTTCTACATATTTTGCACAGGTCACAATAAGAAATCCAGATTCTGGTCAGGCGTGGTGGCTCACGCTTATAATCCCAGCACTTTGGGAGGCAAGGTAAGAGGATTGCCCAAACCCACGGGTTCGAGATCAGACCAGGCAACTTTGCGAGACCTCATCTCTACAATAAATTGAAAAATTAGCCGGGCATGATGGTGTGTGCCTGTAGTTCCAGCTACTTGGAAGGCTGAGGTGAAAGGATTGTCTGAGCCAAGCAGGTCAAGGCTGAGGTGGCCGGAGCGTGCCATTGTCCTCCAGTCTGGGTGGCAAAGTGAGACTCCCAACTCAAAAAAAAAAAAAAATGAGAATGATCATGGGTTCGAGATCAGCCTGGGCAACTGGCAAGACCTCATCTCTACAATAAATAAAAAATTAGCCGGGCATGGTGGCACATGCCTGTAGTCCCAGCTACTTGGAAGGCCGAGGCGTAAGGATTGCCTAAGCACGGCAGGTCGAGGCTACGGTGGCCATGAGCATGCCACTGCACTCCAGCCTGGGCGATGGAGTGAGACTCCAACTCAAAAATAAAAAATAAAAAAAGAAACCCAGTTTCTGACCATGGCACATAACTATACAAAACTAGACTAAACAGAACAGGTGGCCAACCAGTGCTGTTTATGTAGGTATACCCCCGTTTTTAAATGCATGTAGGGTAGGGAATACAACAATTCTCAGGTGCAGATACTCATTCTCTTGCTGTCAGACTTCATGTAGCTGCTCTTATGGTATAGGAAATAAGGGGATTTCTCCTACTGCTAGCCTTTATTAAAATCTATTATTCTTCCCTAAACTACCTACATTAAAAAACAGCACAGAACAATATTTATCTCACTTAGGGAATCTGAGGACAAAAAGAGTTCCTCTTCTATCCAAAAAGGAAAACCTGACCCATGGAGGAATGAAGACCAACAAAATGAACCCTGTTTTACAGTTCTTGCTCCCTTTCATAAGACTGTCTAAAATTAAACTGTTCTCTTCAGTCTCTGCTTCCTATCACTGCTATTATTCCACCATTATCAAATGGCTTCTACTTAGCAGACCAATATTTTAATGTAATATGTCAGGATAATATGTCAGGATCCATGTACATGACATCATGGAGGGAGTGGTGGGCTACCAGACTGCCAAGATGGGGGGAGGCGGGGGGAAAGATGGTGTCACTCAGACACCAGAGGATTTAGAGAGTGGGAACTTGAGCCAGCCGTAAAAAAAAAAAAAGCAGGATTTGGAGAGGAGGGATGAGCGGAACAATGAGGGAAATAACAACTCAGAGCCAGAGTCAAACAGCCAGGAGGCTGGTCTGAAAGGTGCTGTGGCTGCCTGTGGAGAAGGTGCACATAAGCAGAGAGAAGGTGGGTGGCCCAAGCAAAGTGAGACTTTCCTAAATGGGTGAAGAATTCTAACTTATCTCTGACAAGTGAGAAGCTAGTGAAGATCTCTGTGCACAAGAGTGAAGAGATCAGATTGGTGTTTTGTGCAGAGACTTAGACTGAAAGGGATGCTAGAAAAGATTTGGAAAGAACTTCCCCTCTAGAGGTGCATATAATCTAGAGTAGTGGGGCAGGGAGGGAAGACAGGCAATGGATGGAACAGTGAAAAGGATGGCAAGAAAAGGGCATCTCCCGAAAGCTTGGGACAGAATCAAGAGGGCTTGGTAACTCAGATGTAAGTAAACAGGAGAGATTAGATCAGAGGCTTAAAACTGATCAACAGCACCTGCAAAAGGGATGGATTTTTTTTCAATCAAGTCACATCACAGCTCTACAGAAGGTATTTTCATCATTTTAATAATTAAAGACCACAGATACACAAAGGAAGTTTTCTGAATGAATAAAAGCAAAAACAAACAAACAAAAAACCTAGTCCAGGCAAAATTTTTAAAATGTGGATCTCAAAGAAAAAATTGAAGTAACCTAATCCAAACTGCATGCTTTTTCCTCTTGTGGATTGGTGGGCTGTTTTACCCTGAAGCTTATAATCTGCTATTTATAGGGATATAAAACCCACACTCTAGCTGTGCCCTTAGGTTTCTACTGGACTATGTCATGCGATGCTTCCAATTCCCCTGAAGTCTGCTAGAAAGGGATGGAAGTGTCCCACACTCAGAAGGCCTGCCAGCTACTCCAGAACCAAGAAAAGGAAACACACAAATCAACAAGGGATGCAGGGAGTCACATATCACACACACCTCTTTCCCCCCTACAAATGTATAGATAGCAAACACCATGCACCAAGTAACTGGCACGACGACAACCTCTTGACATTTATCCCCAAACTTCTAGTTACTACTCATCTTTTAAGAGTTACTAAACTTAGCATTAAAAAGTTAACGGATTTAGCACCAAAAAATCTAAGGTCAGCTATTGACTGCACATGTGAAAAAATACCTCTTTCCTCAGGAGGATTTCATCTCCCTCCTCCACTATTTCCTAGCTGAATGGTGGATAGAGGAGGATGAAGCCACTCTCCTGAAGATACCACCACGAGTCCTTTGTTTTCCTTTTTCAATTAGATAGACACTGAATATAGCTACGTAGGACCTGGAAACTTCACTTCATTCTGAAACAGTTCATTCTCACTTGCTCCAACTCACAGTAAGACATTTTCAGGAACACTGACTGGGATCAGGGGAGTAGACTTGGACTGTAAGCTGTTTTCACTGTGAGGCCAGTCTGGGGATCAATACCCATGATTGAGATTCACCCTACCACAGTGATTAGTGAACTGAACCAGTGGCAAAAAGTATAAATGAAAGAAAAAACCAGCACTGTACCCGCCTTACTGATTTTATTTCACTGAATCAGATGAGCTTTTTGCTACTTTAAACAGGGCAAAATTTCCTTGGAGACCACAGAAATGCCTAAGAACCAAAAATAAATACAGATATACAAAGATGAAAGTCTCTTCAGCCCCTTACATGGAGAAAAGAGAAAATTTATAAACATTAAACACCATACAGCAGAAAATCACCTCGAGTATAGTTCTTGCTAGTACCTACTTCAAGAATTTGAGGCCCAGCATACTGAGCAGGGAAATGACCATCCCTCAGAGACTGTCCTAGACTCTGCATGTCGAGGAGAAGGTTTAGTCTTCCTGATCTGGGACCAAGGTGAAAGACAGTATAGCCTAACAGAAATCTCAGAACCAGAATTGTGTCCCTCCTCTAAGTATATGGAATCTTAGAGCGTATTTTTCAGGCAACTGCATATTATTACTTCTGCCATCATCTTCACGTCCCTCCTAATTTCATCCTTACTTGAGGTCCTTTCCACTATTTTTAAAATAAAAGAAAGTATATGCATTTGTGTATGCATAGACCCACAGACAAAGGGAGAGCAAGCTGGTCTGAGCTACATCCCACAAGCAGAGCTGCAGAAACAAATTGGTCACTGGTTGAGGCTGTCATCAACATCAGGCCACCCTTCCTTTGTCCCATGTTCTCATATATTCCAAAGCCTCCACTATGCTATGCCACAGGCCTGCCTGCCCTAGATATCCTTCTGTGCTCCAGAACACACATTGCAAAATCTAACCTGTTGACATTATTTTATGCTAAACCAACTGTACATACAAATCCAGATTTCTAGCTTCTCTTGAAAGATCTAAAAACAATGAGTCTTCATTCCCACATGACAACTGGGGTGCTGAAGACAGAACCCTCTTTGGTCAGGGTAGCATGCCAGTCACCATCTTACCATCCCTGCTTTGTTTTTGTTTTTTGTTTTTTTTTCTTAAAAAAACCTTTCTCCTTTATGAGTCTGTTCCAGATCTTTCCTCTGCCCACTGTTAAAACTTACCTGCCCTGTGTCCCAACACAGTAGGGCTGGATCTCTACTCACAGACTAGTTCAACTAATCCATAAACTAGTTAATGCTGAGTTGTTTAGTGCGTAGGAACAGGTTAACTCCTAAGCCCTTAGAAGAGAAGAACACTGCCAAGGGATAAGAATGAGAGAAAACAAACTGTTCTGGATCACTCCTCTCCCAGAACCTGCAGAGGCTGAGGACATACTCTGTAGATTTCCTCCAGCAGCAGCCTGGCACAGTTCCTGCCAAGGTCCTCTGGAAGCACTGCCGCTCCCTGGCTCTGGGGGTTGGAGGCTAGTTCAGCACTGAGGAAGGTGCCATTCGTGGTCTCAGCAACAAGTGATAACCCAAAACCTGGAGACCTGGGGATACAAAGACATAGACTCTGAGTGGGGTTGATGAAGAGGGCTTACACCCACTAGCAAATAGAAAGAGAAGACATATACTTTTTGATGGCATTGTGTCCTAAGGCATCCTTCTGACTACATTAACATCAGAGCATTGTTCCAGCTTACACTGGAGATATAGGTGACTTAATGAGTGCATACAAGCCAGAACCAAAAGACTTGAATTCGAATACTTTCCTATTGGCCCTTCCTTTCCCTGTCTTCTCCTTCTTCTCCTCTATTGTAAAGGCTCTAACTGTGAAAGTTTGTAATAGTCAACAGTATATGACAACATTACCAAGAGCTACCAGACACTGAGCACCTACTTTCTGCCAATTACTGAGTTAGGGGCTTTGCTAATGGTATTTGTGATACTACAACTCTGCAGAGTAGATATCACTGCCTTCATTCTATGAATAAAGAAATGAAGCAACTTGCACCAGGTCCATACCACTAGAGAGTTTCAAAGGCAGGTCTTTCAGACTCCAAAGCCTAGACAAGTTCTCCACCACAGCACTTACTCAAACCTCAGTCATCACCAAGCCAGGAGTATAAGGGGCCTGGAAACCACCTGATTAAAATGCTTCTTGAGAAACATCAGTTTTTTTTTCACATAATGAAAGATACCACAAAAGTCAGATAGGGCCTAGAAAAGACCCACCTTACATTTTTGTCCCCAAGGAACAGCTCTAAACTCAGAATTCAATTAATACAATCAATGAGCTGGCACTATGTTCTCTCCTATTGTGTTTCTACCACCCAACAGCCAGAATCTAGCACCCTTCTTGTCCAGGACCATTCCTGGTTCATTCATTCATGCCTCCAACAAATATCTGAGGAAAAGCATACACAGTACAAGGGGGTACCATGGTAAACACGAGTTCTTGCTCCCATGGATCTAGTAACAATCAGTCTTACCATAAAAGAAAAATGGTCCTTAAACAATAAAAACAAACATCTCTCCACAAAATGTCAAGATTTGACACCTCAATCTACTTTGCCCAAAGCTTTTTTAAGCAAACACATCATCAGGAAAGGCACAACAGCCTTCTGAGCAGTACAATAAGCAAACACAACACAGACTTGCCTTCTTCAACAATTCAATACATGTTCATGAAATATGTTCTGTGCACCCAGTAGGAGAGCAGACAAAATATTTATTTCAGAAAAACTATGTAAAAACTTAATGATGTTTCAAATGCACTATATGAGCTCACTTTATGGAAAAACTATATTGTGCAATTAGTTTCTTTAAAAAATTTTGATTTGTCTATACAGTCAAGAGCTAATAACACCTGTCAAGGAAAGAGGGTGCAGGGAATTACCCATTTAATCAAAGTTCTGAGGCACCCTGAGTCATGTTTAACAATCTAACACTGTGCCCACTCACCCATCATCATGGGACACTGAGAATACTTTAGTACAATTCCAAGTTGCCTTTGAGTCACTTGACCAGGAGGAGAGTGTCCGGCTTAGCAGGAGAAGCAGTGGCATGTAAAAATGAAGTGCGCAAGATGAAGGGAGGGAAGACAAACTACCACTGCCGCTTTAACCCACTGGCCTGCATTTCCCAAGAATTTCTGAGTTTTTCCATCCATGTGAATTTTCTGAAGTGTATTTGTCATTACAATCAACTTTACATTTAATCAGGATTATTCCATTTAAAATTATTAAGTAACTTTAGAAAAAACAAAGAACCCATATTAAGCTCTACATACTTGACTCCAATTTCCCCCCCAACCTGGGGTTTGGGTGTTATCAGGCCTATTTCAAGTTATGCTGACAGAGCTGCTGGTTATCAAGTGACTCACTGGACATCTGCACTGGCACAGTTTGCAGAAGACAGCCTCTAAAGCCTTCCAACTGGTAAAGGACTCAATTTTTTTAAAAAACTAGCTACTGTGAGAGTCAAAATGGGACCACCCTGGACTGATGTGCATGCCAGTCAAAGTGTTGACTCAGGTCACCAAGAAACTGCTAGCCCCCAAGGCTCTAGGCCATGGGCACAACATAAACTCTCACTCCCCCATCTGAACAAGCCTAACTCACTGGATGAGCCACTGATTCAGAAGAGGGAAATACCTATCCATGACTTTATAATTTTTTTTATTTTTTTTAATTTTTTATTTTAAAGATGTGGGGTACAAGTCAGGATTGGGTACATAAATGACTTTATAATTTAGTAACAGAAAAGAAAGATTACCTCTTGTCATTTGTATCTTGCGATTTAAAAAACACAAACTTAAATTATTAAATTAAATTTAAAAAACACAAACTTAAATTATACATTGGTTATACACGTAATTTTTTAAATGGAGCTTAAATTTGATGGCCCACAAGCCTTCATCACATCCACATCTTGATCCACGTGTAGGGCTTCCACTCACCATTAGTTTGCAGGGGACTTGACCACACACTAGGGTCAGCTGAGTCAGTGTTATTATACAAAGCCACATTGTAGCTGGTGACAGCAGAGCCCACTCTCTGGTAAAGCTAGGGGCCAGACAGAGAAGGGCCCATCAAGATGAGGCCATTTAAACAGCTTCTGCTCTTACCTATTTGCCCCAAACCCTCTGCAATCCCCTCTCTCCAGAAAATAGCTGACACATAATTCCAGACCTGCGGCCAAGAAGAGGAGAAAGGAAAGAACCACATCAGCAGCTACCAGTTCTGTAGTACCTCCTATAAGCCAGGCAGGGCATTCACAGTTTTTTTAAATGTGATCTTTACAATAACCCCAGGATGCAAGCTTTATCACCCTCCATTAAAACTGAGAAAAACACTGTTGGCATTTGAATATAAATCAAAGATGTAGAAGCCTCACTGACTTTTCCAACCCCAGAAGGGCCAGTTTTGCACCCAAATTCTTTCCCAACTCCAGCCTCTCGCCACAAGCTTTGTTGCTATGGACTATAAGCCTCCACAGTATTTCCAAAATCACCTTCAATCACCTTCACCTTCCCACTGGGCCTTACGAAGGTCAACAATTGTGTGGAACACCCCCTTCTTTATTCTTTTCCTCTTCACTGAATTATAAGAAACTGAAGGTAGAATGGCTATGAAAAAAGGATCAGCTGGGGTACCATTTTCGAAAAAGTTGGCTTCCTAACCCACAACAGTTAACCCTATTCTCTGATATTCTTATTTTTAGGAGACACACCTATAAACTTGAGATTCAAAGTGGAATGTTGCTATCATTCTCACTGAAACAGTTCTACAAAAAACAAAGAAAACTCACAAACAAGTAAAGCAAATCTGGCAAAATATTATTTGTTAAATGTAAATATATTAATTGTTAACTATAATAAATTGTCGACTGTATATATATGCTCAGGTATATATACACAGGTGCTCACTATACTATTCTTTCAACTTTTATACAGGTGCTCACTGTACTATTACAGCTGCTCACTGTACTATTCTTTCAACTTTTCTATGTTTCACATTTTTCATCATTAAAGACAGTAGTTTTAATTGGTTCCCTAATGCCCTGGTTTCCTAATACACAAGCAAAGCCTAACACAGGCATCTTCATTACATAGATCAACCTTTTTTGGTTTTATTTCTTTTATTTTCCTTATTTAGAATTTTTTCCTAATTTAAAAATATTTTAGTTTTTTTTTTTTTTAATGCAAAACAAAGGCTTTAACTAAATCAAATTCAAGTCTGTGATAACAACTTTTTCTGGATCCTGGTGTGTTGTTTCCACCGATGGAAAGAGATGCTGACTTGCACTTAGATAACAGTTGACTCTATATTGCTATTTACTCAAAGGGGAAGAAAGTTCACTTTAATTTTTTGTTGGAATAGAGTGTAGATGGGCTTTAAAGTTTGAAGCTCTGTTTATTAATACCGGGAATGCCAAAAAAAAAAAAGTATACACATTTTAAGAGATGTTCGCTGTAATAAGAAGTGTCTGGACGCTGATGGTAACCACTTTGAGAACCTCTTAAAATGGCAGAAGTCAAAAGTGACTTGTATTCATCTTTTGTCATTGGTATATATTGAGTATTACAACTTTAATAGTTTTCTCCTTTCTAAAAATGTGTATACATTTTTTTGGCACCTTCTGTTAGGTAGGTTTTAATTTCCAGAGGCTAGGAATTGGACCCTCAGTTTCCAGCACTAGCCATTGGGATGTCTTCCATGTGACAAGCACTTAATAAATGCTTGTTGTGGCAACGGCAGTAAGTCAGAAGGAAATTAATTCTTAAATCATTGTTCCGCCCGCCCAGCCTCAGAGCTGGCAGTTTTAGCTTCAACTAAAACAGACATATGAAAAAGGAGAGGATAGCTGCAGAGCAGATGCCCAAAACACAGAAACTTACTTCCCAGAGTTGACTCCTTTCATGTGGTCTGTGTAAATATAGATATCGGGTATAAACTTGTTGAGGATGCTCCTTGCAGAATCCACAATGCGATTCGCCATCTGAGGTGACACACGTACAGAGTACCTGCAACCCAGAGTTAAGGACGCCATTCCGCTTGGACTTCAGGACAGAAAAGTCCATTACAAAGTTGGCAAACATTTGTGGAACTGTAATAATAAACTGGAACTTCCAATTCTATTGTTTCCCAATTGTGTTTAATCACTTAACTTTATAATACCATAATTCAATTTTTTTCATTATTATAAAAGGTTTAAATGGTCATGGTGAAAAAAGCAATACAGAAAGCAGAAAGTGCAAAGTAAGAGTTTCTCAACCCCGCCCCTGACTTCAACTCAATCTTAGAAGTAGTAAAGACACCTGCCTTTCTGCAGGTCATGATCCAGGCTCCCTTTGAAGTACAACACCTGAGAACACTTTATAGTCTCTCTCCATTCCCATTACTGTAACCAGTGAGTCTCTCTTAGGAATCTAAGGCCACAACACACCACAATGCAGCTGATCTGGGTCAATCCCAATACACCCCTGGCATGCTGACAGAAGACTCAGAAAAAGTTTAGTGAAAGAACATGGTGGTTGCTGTTTATAAAGATTTAAACAGGTTTTCTCTATCATTTAAGAGTTAATTACTCCATTTGTGGATAGCACAGCCTCTTCACATCTGCTACCTTTGGTCAAAATACCAATAATTAGCACTCATAACAGGGCATGCCAAAAAAGAAAGGAGAAAGATATTATTAACTCAAGTAAAAAGACTGGTGCTTAAGGATATGGAAACTATTACCTAAAATTAGTCTTTATAACAGAGGCTCACTCTCTCCAACCCCACACGTGAAAGAAAAAATAAGTATAACATGTGATCTTCCTTTCTTCCCTGATACAAACCCCATGTGGCAAGTCCAACAGGTAAAACAAGGTAAGTGCTCTGCCCAGTCCAGCCCAACAGTTCAAGAATTACTGTCAATAACACATTTAATTTTCATGTGAGCTGCAGAAACAAAATGCTCAGAGAGCGTGCAAGGAACCTCATCTGACATGTAGCTCCCGTTTTGATCCATCCTTAACACTGCACTAAAAGATTAATCTTCCTCACGCTGGTAAGAGTCTCCCAGTGGTTCCTGGCCTTCCTAAATCTTGCTGTCAGAGCCCCCAGGCTGCTCAGTGTGTCCATCCCCAACTCAGTACCATCAAACTCTTCCACCTTCACACTGTCCAAAGTCTTCAGCCTGAGCTTTCTCCTCTTCTTCCAGTCCCAGCTCCCCTTCTCTCCTGATACTTTCCAGGCCAGGCCCAACTGTGGTCTCCACTTGAACTTACCATACAGCTCCCTGCACATACATACATTCTGTTCTTGCTCCTCAACAAGACCGCACACTCCATAAGGGCAGGGGCTTTAATTCTGTATCCCACACAACTCTCTAATACACTACTTTTGTACTCAGAAATGCTCAGTAAATATTTGATTTGACTCAAAGGACAAACCTAAAATGAGGAAAGAGCAAAGAGGGATGTTTCAATACACACACAGAGCCTAGTTACATCACCACCCCTTTGGTCCAGAACGTACTTTTGACCACAGGCAGCTTAGACAAACAGTACAGGTCTCATACCCTTTGGACCGAGTGGATGCTGTCTTTCTGAGCTCTGTGGCTGTCCACTCTCCCCAGGAGAGCACAGAAGATGTCACTATCCTAACACATAATCCCACAGCGCTCAGGGCTCCTAAAGTTCTTTCACATACATAATCATCTTATTTTATGCTCACAGCAACCCTGTGGCAAGAGTTACGATTTCTAGCTTAGGGCTTATACTAAGGACAACTAAAACACTGGCCCAAATTTAAACAGACCTTACTCCCAAAGAAAGTCTTCCTCCTCTCCTCCTTCCTTCTGTAGAGATACAGAAACATGGAGGACAACAGTATAAAATCAGGATCAATGGAAGCCTATACTAGAATTCAGGTAGTGAAATGAAGAAGACAAAGAAGGTTTAAAACTAGATACATCCAAAGACTTGGAACCATCTTGCTTGGTGTGGAGGCCCAGCTAAGGAATGGATAAGAGCCCAAATTCTAGAATCAGACTATTTGTTTCAAGCTCCAGCTACAGCAAACCGCATCATTCATGGTTAAGAGTGCTAATTTCGCCGGGCTCGGTGGCTCAGCCTGTAATCCCGCGCCTTTGGGAGGCTGAGGTGAGTGGATTGCCTGAGCCCGCGGGTTCGAGACCCGCCTGGGCAAGCGAGACCTCATCTCTACAATAAATCAAAAAAAAAAATTAGCCGGG
>CAUYQG010121003.1:0-28389 GCA_963574415.1 Tarsius wallacei | reverse complement strand
TGCCACCTAACTCCAGTCAGAATGACCATCATCAATAACTCAGAAAACAACAGATGCTGGAGAGGATGTGGGGAAAAGGGAACACTTCTACACTGTTGGTGGAAGTGTAAACTAGTACAACCTCTGTGGAAAACAGTGTGGTGATTCCTAAAAGATCTAAAAATTGACCTCCCTGATTCCTAAAAGATCTAAAAATTGACCCTGCAATCCCCTTGCTGGGAATATACCCAGAGGAACTCAAATCACTCTATGAAAAAGATACCTGTACATGCATGTTTATTGTAGCATTATTCACAATAGCAGAAACATGGAACCAGCCATGCTGCCCAACAAAAGAAGACTAGATTTAAAAAATGTCGTACGTATACATGATGGAATATTACACAGCCATAAAGAAGGACAAAATTATGAACTTTGCAGCAACTTGGATGGACTTAGAGGCTATAATACTGAGTGATCTATCACAGATACAAGGAACCAAGTATCACATGTTCTCACTCATAAGCAGGTCTTGAATAACTATCGTAATACTGTAAGAAAGGGATTGGCAGTAGTGGGAAACTGCCAGAGGAGGGTGGGGGTGAGATCAGCAGTAGTGGGAAGCTGCCCGGGGCGGGGGGCACCTCATCAACTAGGGTACCTGCATAATGAACATTTGTATACCTAACCCTGAATTGTACCCCACCTATTTAAAATTAAAAATAAAAAAAAATTAAAAAGGACCATTCTTCCAAGGCAGCAGGTGGAGAAGAGCCATACTCAATCTAGTGGAGGGGAATGTGTGTTGTGAAGAAGACCTGGACTTACAGGAGATGCTGTGACTAGACCAGGCTTTAAGTTGTCTCTGGAGACTGAGAGGACCGAGTTCAGTGTTGCTTGGAGCAGTCACGTGGTGTTTGGCAAGATAATTTTTTTAAAAGTCAGATTCTCACTCTGTCCCCCAGGCTGGAGTGCAGTGGCAGGATCATGGCTCACTGTAGCCTCAACCTCCTAGGCTCAGGTGTTGCTGCCACCTCTGCCTCCCAAGTAGCTAAAAGTGAGACAACAACTGGGACTACAAGTGAGCACTACCATGCCCACCTCATTTTTAAAATGTTTTGTAGAGACAAGGTCTTCCTGTGTAACCCAGGCTGGTCTCAAACTCCTGGGCTCAAGCGGTCCTCCTACCCCATCCTTTCAAAGTGCTGGTATTACAGGCATGAACCACCATGCTGTCCTGGCAGAACACTTTTGATGCTGAGGAATTTTTTCAGAAAAGAAGGGCAACCAAGGGGTGGACTGTAGTGGACAGCCATTTTTATATTCTCAGTGTTCACCACCCCTTTCTCTGATTTTCTGTAGAGAATGATCCCTCCACTCTCAGTCGATGTGTTCTGGTGGAGCTGTCCACACCCCAGCTCTGAGGTGAGCATATACGAAGTCCATAGAACCAGAATATTTATTCTTCTGCTCACCAAGATTAGCTCAAGCCCCACTGAAACCCCACGGGAGTCATCCCTGGAAGTTTTGCTGACATTTTTGAGAAAGAAGCTAGTTATTGTGTTGCCTAGCTATAGAAACGAACTCCGGCTTGGCAGGCGGCCATCTTTGACATTGATTGCTAAAAGCGAATGTAGAAGAGGTAAAGCTAATATAGAAGAGAAAAGAGCAAGAGGTGGAAACATAGCACAGATGATAATTTGAGCTCCTGGATCCAGCTGATCTTGAAGCAAACCTTGGACTTTTCACTTACATAATGTCATACATTCCCTTTTTTATTTAAGTTGATTTGAGTAGCACTTTTGTCACTTGAAGCACAAAGAACCCTAATTGGATAATTATCTGGTGTCTCAGTCTCACTTTATAGATGGCAACTATAAAACCCAGGGAGGGTAAGCAGCTTGCCTAAGGTCACAGAGCTGCTTAGTGGCAGAACCGGGAATAGAACCCATGTCTCCTGATCCTGGGCTGTGATGCTCTTTACCTGTCACACATTAGCAAAAGAACCAAAACTGTGGGTGTTTGCAGGAAGAAGAGATTATTTTCTATTGAGATGAACAGGAAATATTTCACAGAGGAAACAGCACAGAAATGAGGAAGGACTCAGCGGTCTTACATCAGTGGGAAGACGATGAAAGGTGCTCCGGAAAAGGGGGATCAGACCAAGAAATGCAAGGAGACGGGATAGTCTAAAAGAGGCTTGAGGGGAGCAAATGCCTTTTCCCAGAGCAGTGTTTGCACGGGGTAGGAGCTTATTTATTTGTTCATTTATTTAGAGTTGGTGTCTCACTCTGTCCCCCAGGCTGGAGTTCAGTGGCACAAACATGGCTTACCGCAGCTTCGACCTCCTGGGCTCAGGCGATCCTCCTGCCTCAGCCTCCTGAGTAGCTGGGACTACAGGCACGCACTGCCACGCCCAGATTTTTTTTTAAATTTTTTTTGTAGAGAAGGTATCCTGCTATGTTGCACAGACTGGCCTCAAACTCCCAGCCTCGACGATCCTCCCATCTCAGTCTCCCAAAGCGTTGGGATTACAGCTGTGAGAAAATACTGGCCGGCGATTTTCTCTTTAGAAGCCAACAAGGCCATTGTTCCTAACTTCAGGAGTGTGCATAATTTATTATAACTCGCTCTTTGCCTTTGGCAATGTATGCTCTTACACTCCAAGGCAGTAGACCAGTAAGGTCAATAAACTCTTGAGGGACTTCCCTGCAGCAGAATTGCAGTGTGGTCTCAGAATGCTGAAAACTGTGCTCCTGTTCAAAGCCCTCCTGGGACAACATCTGCTGGGTGGGTCACTGCATTTTCCTGGGGTCGCAAAAGATCCCTGACCTCCTCTCCTACCTGGAGGACGAAAGGTGGCCCTGCGTTCTTTGATATTCCTCCCGCTGAGAGATCTGTGGCCTTTCCCTTTGAGTCTGGGTAAAGGTTCTTGACTGCCTGGACCAACAGAATTATAGGAAAACAACAACAACAATAATAATAGAACAAGTGATTCTATGCCAATTTCTAAGCCCAAAGGGAGGGCAGCTCCATTTCCTGTCTCTAGGAACACATGACTTTCAAGCCCAGAGTCATGACGCAAGACATCTGACTGTTCTACTGCAAAGACCGTGGGAAAGGCCCTGAGAGTGCCCCCCACCATATCTGCCAGGACCCAGACATGCGGGTGAAGCCTTGTAAGCCCGTCCCGGGCAAACAAGATCCCAGGTGAAACCCAGTTGGAGCAGGACTGCTCTACATCCCCCTTCACCACCTAAATCACAACGGGAAGGAGATGACTGTTGTCTAACCCACTGCAAATGGGGGTTTTGTTGCACAGCAATGGATCGTGGGAACAGAACATTACCAGACAAAGGAGGCATTTCTGGAGAGAGAAGACCACCAAGAGAAGAAAGCATCACTCGCTTCTTCTTGAAATAGTCGTGGAACCAGAAGACTGTGAGAAAGGCGCAATTAGGAGCCCTTCTGCCCCCACCCTCACATCCGGCAATGCGGAGGAATTCAGAAGGAGGAAGTCCAAACGCGGGTGTCCTTGATGGGAGCTGTGTCAGCTCGTGGGTTGCTCGAACTTTTGTCATTTTGAAAAGGCTTTGCCCCTAGTACCCAGAGAGGGACTGGATGGGAACAGGGTCTTTATTGGTCCCTTTGGAAAATGGGATGCATTTCCCAGGTCCCTGCAGGCTGCAGGGATGCTGAGAGCTAGGCAGGAAAGGGCTCTGGGTGGGGGGGCTGAGTCTGGCATACCCAAGAAGAAACAACCTCGGGCCCAGGAGGGTGTGGTTTTTGATGTGGAAAGTGCTTTGGAACCTGGAACAAAGACTGGAAAGCAATATTCTTCCTGCAATGCTGTCAAGGTATATCATCACTCATCCATTTCTTCCACAGACATGTACAGAACCTTTGCAGAGACTTCTTAGCCCTCAGATGATTATTTATTTTTTACTGAGTGTGGCTGGCGAAACGAAGTCTGGGGAGATGAGACAGGTTTTCAACTCAGGGCCTGAGGCTGAGGGGAGAGGGACCAACAGGACTTTGGGCTTTAGTGAGCCTTGGGTGGCACGAGATCTCTCAGTGCTTTCTTCCCAAGTAGGGAAGACATGTTTGGACTTGTGTATTAGAGAGATGAACCGAACCCCACAGTGGAAGCTGGGCTGGAGGCAGAGTGCCCCCTGGGGCAGGGAGAAGAGCTGGAAGCCACTGTCATGGTCTAGGCCAGCAGTGGTAACACTGTTTAAGGTGCTGGTGATGGAGGGGGCCAGGACATGCGGAGGTACCTCGTTAAGACATGCACTCAGCGGCACCTGATGACTGATCTGAATCGAGGGTCCTGGATAAGCTATGAGTACATGATACTGCCATCAGCAGAGGAAGAGGATGCGGCAGGCTTAGGGGTGTGGGTGGCCCTGTGCCCAGTGTTCCCTCGCTTCTCTAGCATGCTGGCAGCAACTCCTGGAGGTTGAGGCTTCACCCACATGTCTGGGTCCTTTATAGACCTTCTAGAATATGGCAGAACTGTGCCTAGCACCACAGGGTTGTATTTGTTTAATAAGCAGGGCCCTCATTGGCTAAATGGGCAGAACAAACAGACAAGGATCAGATGGCTGGAATAAAATCCAAACTGCCGACCCTGCTAATTTTTGTCTTCCTTCTCTCTCCCTTGATGGACATGCTCCAGCCACATGGGCTTCTTGCTGTTCTTTAAATACCAGATTCATTCTCCCTCTCGGGGCCTTTGCACTCACTGTTCCCCCTACTGGGTACACGCTTCCCTTACATTTTCAAATAGCTGCATTCAGTTCCTCCAAGAAGCCTTTTCTGACAGCTCCAAAGTAGCTCCCCACAGCACCTGGTACCCAGGAGGTCTTCATATATTTGTAAAGTTGACTGAAGGCTAAATTCCAGGTACTAAGAATTTAAATACAGCCTGTAAGTTTATTTTAGCCTCTTGCATAGTGACTGCTTTTTTTTTAAATTCCCAAACAGCACCTTTCCTCTGGGCTTTGATAAATTGCCTTAAGAATTTATCAAAAGAGCCTGGTTGAGCGCTTGCATCTCCTGCCAGTGTAGTCCACCTGGAAGCCTGTGGGTGATGCTAGGAAGGAAGGAGAGGGGATGGGGACTGTTTGCTGGGCTTAGCTCTGGCCACTGACTGTCAGTCCATGTCTCAAATAGCTAGAACCTAGTGTTTGCCTTGAAATTCATCTTTGTCAGCAACAGTGCCATCCTTCTCAGACTCTCATTACCATTTTCATGGTCTTCCCTGCTTTACATAAGGCCTTGACCTTTTCTGACCTGTCTTAGCCTATAAGTCTAATTCCATTTCTTGTCAACATGCAATTTTTAAACCCATAGGTCTAATGCAAGTAAACAGTGAACATATGTAAAAGATTTATGTAACTCACTATGAAAGAAACCTGCAGAGTAGCCAAACTGGTTCAAAGAGTATTCAAAAGCAAATATTTAGCCAAGATTTAGAAACAGATATTTAGTCTGTCAGGGAAGAAGTTTTACAATGGAACTGCGAAGTGAGATTTAAAACTGGTGAATGTCATGCAGGGCAACACCACTGTAATCTTTGGTGTTTTCTACTGGACAGAAATTATTTGTATCTCTATGAAACAAATTATTTGCAACTTATCAGTCAATCAAGCTAATATAGAAGCATGCACAATCTAAGTCCTAATTAACAATAAATAGTAAGTAGTTAAATTAAACAAAACTACATTTTCCTAGAGAATGAGGTAATCCTTGGGAGTATCTGCTAGACAATGCTCCAATTCTTTTTTTTTTTTTTTTGAGTGGGGCAGGTAGGTGTTCCTCTTCCAGTATTCAAGATTCTGTAGACACCAACATCTTCCTTTTGTTGATCCAGGCATAGGAGTTAGTAGTCACTTCCAGTCATTGCTGTCTCTGAATTACCCCACTGTTCCCTTTTAGTTTTATCTTTCATTCAACATCTGTTTAATAAATTCATATATTATATTCTCTGTTAAAATAATGAGCATGTTTTCTGAGGTTTCGTTTGTTTGTTTTTCAGCCAGGCTGGAGTGCAGTGGTTTGCTCAAGCCACCATATCGTCGACCTGCTGGGTCAGGCAATCTTTCCACCTCAGTCTTCCAAGTATTGGAACTACAGGCATGCATCCCCATGCCTGGCTAATTTTTTGATTTATTGTAGAGACGAGGTTTTGCCAGTTGACCAGACTGATCTCAAACTCCTGACCCCAGGCAATTCTCTCACCTCAGCCTCCCAAAGTGCTGGGATTACAGGTGTGAGCCACTGTGCCGAGCTGTTTTCTGTTTTTCTGACTCTACCCTGCCTACTGCAGGTGGAAAGGGAGTACATATATTCTCAATTTCCTGATGATAAGAAAGTTTTCTATTAAAAGCATGATAGGACTCCTAAAATAACATTCATTATTACATTTAGAACTGTAACTTTTACTACTTCTGGAAAGTATTGTTGATTTTTCTCCCTATAAACAACACACTCTCAAAGCACTTTGTGCACACCATCTCATTTAATACTCAAAGCAATCCTATGAGTTACTTATTACTCTCATCCTCACTTTAAAGATAAAGACACTGGGTGCAGTGACTCATGTCTATAATCCCAGCACTTTGGGAGGCTGAGGCTAAAGTGTTGCTTGAGCCCAGGAGTTCAAGACCAGCCTAGGCAACATAGCAAGAACTTGTCTCTTAAAAACAAACTTAGCTGGAAGTGGTGGTACATGTCTGTAGTCCCAGCTACTCTGGAGGCTGAGGTTGAAGGATCACCTGAGCCCAGGAGGTCAAGGTTGCAGTGAGCCATCAGCATTTCCCTGCACTCCAGCCTGGGCAAAAGAGTGAGACAACAACTCAAAAAAAGAAAAAAAGATGAAGAAATTAAAGTCCAGAGAGGCTAAGTAGCTCCCTCAAGGTCTCACTAGCAAGTGGCAGCTCCGGAATTCCAGGCAGCCTGAATACACTCTCCTTCACAAATTGTGATGTATGAGTCATGGGTTTTATTTGCATTGTGGCACTGTGTGTGAAAAGGGCACACTTTTCATCAAGATAAAAAGTAAGATGAAGAAAAGCTATGAGCACTGGACAAGAATCACTGGAGACCCAAGTATGGAAGACACAATGTCCTTCCACGCTGTGATTGCTCAGGACCATGGACAGTGACCACGGCAACTTCCACGTCACCACAAGTCCCCATGGCACCAGTCCCCACAGCGCTCTTCTCACTGTGCAGCCTGCCCTATGTCACTCTGTAGGTTGTGCCCTACATAAGGGTGCTTGGCTAGGAGGGTAAGGGTGGGCTCTGGCCACCAACCTATGCAACCTAATGTATGGCTATGACTCCCCTGGGGACAGGATATCTTTTACAAGATTTCACATAGAAGCCCTATGGACTCTGTGCCATCCTGTTCCTGTGGGTCATGGTCACAAAAGTAGAAAACAGTTCTAGAGTATTGGCAGCTATACACCAGACACAGCAGGAGTGAGAATCAGGCAGGTCGCATTTTGGTGAGGAGAGGAGGAAGGGATGATATTTGGGAAATCTGGAAGGGAGATTGGAGAGAGATCTTTGGGAAGCAAGAGGTGTTAGATTGAGCAGAAAGAAGGTTAAGAAGTTTCTGTGAAGCAAATTTCTCAGACCTGATGATTCTGTCTAAGGCCACATCTGAGACATGGTGGGTGAAAATAAAAATTTACAGTCATAAGACCTGGGTTAAATGCCTGGCCACAGTTGCTAGTCCTTGAACTTGAAGGCAGAAGTTGCATCTAATTCATCCCTATGCCCTTAGGTCTGAGCACAAAGTTCAAGGTGACTGTGTATTGAGCCAAATTATCTACAGATTCCAAGTGACCTTGGACCAGTCCTTCCAGAAATATCTGAGACTGTTTACTCTCTTGAAGATGAGGACTCTGTTTTCTTCATAGACTGCGGTGAGGAGCCCATGAAATTATCAAGTGAAAAGTACTAAGTAGCAGTTGTTTGTGGTAGAGTGGTAATGATGCCAATTGACTGGCCCTTGTTTTTATTTGTGGAGAGCAGAGTACACTGTGGAAGCCACAGGAAAGAGTTTTGGGAAATAAGAGTAGATTTAAAGCCTGCCACTACAAATGCCGTATGAAACCTAGAATTCTATGCTGAAAGAGAAGGATTTACAAGGGTTTTGTTTTGTTTTGAGGTCTCGCTCTGTCACCCAGGCTGGAGAGCTGTGTCATGATCATGGGTCACCACAGCCTTGACCTTCTGGACTCAAGTGATCCTCCTGCATCAACCTCCCAAAAAGCAACTAGGGTAACAGGTGCATGCCACCACACCCAGCTAATTTTTTATAGAGATGAGGTCTTGTTATGTTGCCCAGGCTGGTCTCAAACTCCCGGGCTCAAGCAACCTTCCCACCTCTGCCTCCCAAAGTGCTGGGATTATAGGTATGAGCCACTGTGCCTGGCCTATAAGGTATTTTTATAATTTTTTTTTACTTTTTAAAAAAGATGTGGAGTACAATTTGTATTTTTATAATTAACATGATGTAAACCCATTCCACTTTATAAACACTTCACTCAATTTATTAACTGCAACCTCTACACCTTTAGAAGGACAGTTTTCTCCTCTTGGCTTTTGTTGTTGTTGTTGTTGTTGTTGTTTGAAAAGTCCCTAGTTGGCTTTCTGTAAAATCCAGCATTTAAAACAAGCACACCAAATTCCACCAGAAGATGCAACTCTTTGATCTCAGAATCTGGGTCAAGATATTAACAAGATGCAAAAGTTATTTCGAAACCATATAGTAAAGGTGAGATAATGGTGAGCGATGAGGAAATAAGAAGAGAGAGAGGGAGGGGAGGGAACAGGAGAGAGACAAGAAAAAGATCAAAAGCTTCCCAAACCCTCCAAATGTAGAAGCCTTTTCATTTTAGGACACCTGCTGTTTAAGCCTGAAATATCCACTTTGAGGCTTTAAGTAGATGAGCACCCAAGTGACATCACTGATGCCCCTCTGGAAAACATTGATCCATTAGGGTAAATTTTTCACAACGTTCTTTTCAAAGATGTAAATGCTATTTGTTTCAAACGAGGAAAGGGGCAGCACAGGTCTAAGTCACATTTTCCCAGTTATTCTTTTTACAACATGAATTAATGATTCTGCGATTTACACTGACAGATACCCAGAGGTGTTTAATCAGCTGCCTCTGACAAAACACAGCATTTTTTAGGTTAGCACATTTACAAATAAAGAACAGCCTAGGATTCCTCATAAAATGGAGCTGTGGTTCAACTCTATTTGATGAAATGACATTCTCTTGCGCACTTCCTCATGAATGCATAAACAGGGCACAGCTCAGGGAAGTTCAGGTGCGTGCAGAGCATAAATATTGCATAGGATATAGTAGCCAGGCATCTCAACCTTCCCACCCAGACAAAAGGAGGAAGAGGGAGATGGTGTAGCCAAGGTGAGAGATCACCTGTTGGCTGCCGATGAGTCTAGATCATTCAGAGAGACAGCATTTGGTCTGGCAGAGAAGGCAGAGGTAGGAGGGAGAGGTCGTGGGTCCAGACCTTTCCTTAAGCAGGGGAGCAGCTGGGTTTTCAACAGAAGGATCATATTATAATCTTCCTTGATAGCTGCCTCCTTGATGTAAAAGGATAAACACATTAAGATGCATTATGTGTCCTTGAATGGGCCTGAATGTTATCAGCAGTCTGTACACCAATGCAACAATGACTGAAAATCCATTGTATGCTGGAGTGGTGTTGGGGACTGTGAATAAAAAAGCTCTTGCTGTAGAGGCTCTCGCAGACTCAGGAGGGAAGAACGTAGGGCTCTTTGTGGGCATAGAACCCAGTTCTGACTAAGTTAAATAAAAAAGGGATTTATTAAAAGGACATTGGCTGTAAGATGAATAAATAAAATATGGTATATCCATATAATAGAATACTATTCGGCTATTAAAAAAGAACAAACTAAGGATACGTGCAACTGATACGAATTACTCAAATAAAATTTTGGGAATAATGGCTCATGCCTTTAATCCCAGCATTTTGGGAGGCTGAGGCAAGAGGATCACTTCAGCCCATGAGTTTGAGACTGGCCCAGGTAATGTAGCAAGACCTTTTGCTACAAAAAAAAAAAATCACAAAAAATTATCCAGGCATGATGGTGCATGCTTGTAGTTCCAACTACTTTTGAGGCTGAGGCAGGAGGATTGCCTGAGACCAGGAGTTGAGGCTGCGATGAGCTGTGATCATGCCACTGCACTTCAACCTGGGCAACAGAGTGAGATTCTGACTCAAAAAAGAAAAAAAAAAAAGAGTGAGCCCAATGAACACAGGAAGGGCTTTCTAGAGAGGGAGTTTCCTGAGTACCAAGGCCACATGGGTAAGGCCATGGTGCAATCCTGGAGTTTATTTTATTGACCCTGGATATCACAGGAGGACTTTGCATTGGGAAATGGCCTGGTAAAGTGGTTCACTTTAGAAGGACAATTTTAGCAGCAACATGAAGGGTGGGTTGAGAGGAGCAAGGGTGAAGGCCGGGAGATGAGCAGGAAACTGTTACCCTTGCTTAGATGTGGGATGACATGGGCCCGAGCAGGAGTGGCAAGGAGGAGGCCGACTTGGACAGTGTCTGTGAAGCCAGAGGAACAGGAAATCGTTCTCGAGTTATTGGGAGGGGGAGGAGAGGCCCATAAGTCCAGGCTAGGTGATTGGGGAAGTGATAGCGCCATGGACCAACAGAGAGGAGGTTGAGGAAGATGAGGCAGTGAGGGGAGCAGGAGGTCACAGGTTCATTCCGGACAGGTTGAAGGAGAGGTGGCCATAGGATGTCCAAGATGCCAAGGCAGCAGCTGGATAGTGAGGACGTGAGAAGGTGTGGTTTGGTGTGTCGTCCTCCAGTCAAGGCTTCAAGGGGCCATTGGCTTGTCCAAGTCAAGCACGTATAGGGAGAAGGATAAGGACAGAATCCTTTAGAGCAGGCGTGTCCAGCCCATAGGCCACAGCTTGCACATGGTCCAGGACAGCTAGTTATGCAGTCCCACAAAATCTTTTAACATTATGTATTTTTTAGCATTTATTTTCTTTCTAACCCATGTGTAGTTCCATTTTTGAAGTTCACAATCATGCCTTATTTATGATATCACTTTTTGGCAACACATAACATTTGTGAGCAGCTGTTTTCAAGTATGAAACCCATGAAGAGAAAATTCAAACAAACATTCCTGATAAGCACCTTGAGAACTCACTAACAACGGCAACCAAGTCCATCAAACCAGACACAGATAGATTAGTTTTACAAAAACAAGGTCAAATTTCCCATGAGTTTTATATTATTCTCATTTTTCTAAACTTTATCATAAAAATTAAAAGCCTTGAAGAATCCAGATCACCAAAGTAAGAGCCCAAATATGGGACACAGAAGACAAAAATATCAGAAAACATCAACAAAACAAAAAGCTGTTTTGTTGAAAGAATTAACAAGATCAATGGACCTCTAGCCAGAAGGACCAAGAAAAAGAGAGAAAAAGCCCAAATAAACACAATCAGAAATAAAAAATAAAAGCCGTATTATATATCTACACTGACTATATTATGCAATTTATGTGCAGCCCAAGACAATTCTTTTTTACTCAATGTGGCCCAGGGCAGCCACAAGGCTGGACACCCTTGGTCTAGAGCAAAAACTTGTGTTTAAGGAGCAGAAACTGAGAAGGAGCCAAGGAAAGGGCCGGAAAGCTCACTGGAGGAGGGAACCTATCCAATGACACGTGGTCCAGGGTTACTACAGCTGAGAACGCATGCAGGAGCCCGATGGAAAAAATTCCCCCTTGGGTTTAGAAATATGGAGGCTGCGGGGAAGTCTGATCAGAGCAATTCCAGCAGAATGGTGACCCTGAAAGCCAGGTTTCGGGAGCTGAAGAGGGACAGGAAGATGGAGACAGTGGCCATCGACTGCTTCTGTAGGGATCTTGGCAGAGGAGGGAGGGAGGGAGAAGGGGCAAGAAGAGCGTTAAAGGTCCTTGAGGAGCTGGGCGTGGTGGTGCCTGTAGTCCCAGCTACTTGGAAGGCTGAGGAGGGAAGATCATCTGAGCCCAAGAGGTAGAGGCTGCAGTGAGCTGTGATCATGTGATGGAGTGAGACTCTGACTCAAAGCACACACACACACACATATACACACATACATACACACACCTCTAGCTTTACTTTGCTGCTGAGAAAAGCACTTCTGCCCTCAAGCATGAGAACATTGACTTGGGACTCACTCCCCAGCCAGTGGAGAAAAAGTCAAATTTAGTTTGGAGCCCGTTGCATTTGTGATATCTGTGGGTCACCCGAGTGGAGATGGCCATGGGGCAGTTGGTGATCCTGGAGTTCAGGAGGGATGTCATTCAATGGTCTACTGGCAAATCTCTTCTCTAAAGAAAACCCCCAATCTGTCACCATATCGTGGCATATGGCCACCACAGTTACCACTGGCTTAAACATCAGCTTGCAGATTTCCTAAATATTTGATAATAAACCCTCACAGAAGACAGTCCTAGGCACCACTAGATGTTGAGAATAGAGGTATCTATTTCAGAGCCAACAATGGCACACAAAACCCTGAATGTGTTCAAGATGGCATGTGCATGACATCAAGAAAGAAGAGAGTCAAAGTCCAGCTCCTTAATGTCGACACACACCTCCACCTTCCTCTCAGGGCACAGAGAAACCTCCATGTCAGGCTAATGACAGTGGTTGCATGGGCATCCTGTGTCCAGTAGACAGAACACTGGAACCGAGAACCCTAGCACGTGGGCGCCTAGGAAAAAGGTTGTTCCATGAGAAGCAGAGTTCTGGAAAGCCAACATGAGACAGGCAACAGCCACCCCTCACCCCAAGGCACCATCTATGAGGGAGATCTGGAATCTGCTCGTCCAAACTGGGTGGCCTGGGGACATTCTCAAGACCCATTCTCAAGACTCTGTCCTGGGGGCAGACTGCTACTCACCATCGAGGCAGCAGCTGAGAAGGCTGGAGGAAGGATGCTTCGCGGAGGGCAGGGTCTCCTTAAGGTCGAGAGCAGGCATGTCTGACCTACAGCCTGTGGGCTTCATGGGGCCTAGGACAGCGAGTTATGCGGCCCCACAAGATCTTTTAACATCACATTTTTTTTTTTTAGAGTTTATTTTCTCCATGGCCCCATGCATCATTCCATTTTTGAAGTTCACAATCATGGCTTATTCACGACATCACTTTCTGGCAGCACATACATTTGTGAGCAACTGTTTTCCATGATAAAGCACACGAAGAGCAAAACTTGAACAAACATTTCTGACAAGCACCTTGAGAGCTCTCTAAGAATGGTGACCACTTCCATCGAACCAGACACTGGTAGATTCGTTTTACAAAAACAAGGTCAAATTTCTCATTAGTTTTGTATTGTCACATTTTTCTAAACTTTATAATAAAAAATATTTTAAAAGAAATCTTACTTTATGTTATATTATATGATTTATGTATGGCCCCTCAAAATTTCTCTTTACTCAGTGAGGCCCAGGGAAGCCACAGGGTTGAACGCTCTGGTCTAGAAGAAGGTACAGCGAGGAAAGGGTCTTTGTCCATCTGTCCAGCACTGACTGGTCCACACCCACATCTTTATCCCTGCAATGGAGATGGTGGCTTTGAGCTATAAAGTGACTCCTCATCACTTCCCTTAAAGATCATCCGACTCCCTTCATGTGGACTTGCACCCCCACTGCACTCCTGGGTAGACCCTCAGCATTTCCTGTGGTGGAGAGGACGCTGCAAGACTTGTGTATTCTGGGGCAGATTAGACAGACATATTTCCTTCCTTCTTTCTGTCTTTCTTTCTTCCTTTTTCCCCTCCCTTCTTCCCTCCCTCCCTCCTTCCTTCCTTCTATCTCTCTCTCTCTGTCTCTCTCTCTCTCACTTTGAGTTGGTGTCTCACTCTGTCCCCCAGTGGCAGTCACAATTCACCACAGCGCTGACTTCCAGGGCTCAGGCAAACCCTCCTTCTCAGCCTCCCAAGTAGCTGGGACTATAGGCACATACCACCACTCTTGGTTAATTGTGTGTGTGTGTGTGTGTTTTGTAGAGATGAGGTCTTGCTATGTTGCTCAGGCTGGCCTCAAACTCCTGAGCTCAAGTAATCCTCCTGCCTCAGCCTTCCAAAGTGCCTGGGTTACAAGTGTGAGATGCTGCACCTGGCCTGGGCAGACATATTTCTTGCCATTGGCCCTCCAGTTTGTCAGTCTGTCAGCATCTTTTGAGACATGTAGGACCAGTTTCTCTCTCATCAAATACCCTCAGGATCAGCTATAATGTCCCTCACCATGACTCCTACGACAGCTAAGGATGTGTATATCATAGGTAGGATACATGCACATGGCATGTATTGTCTTAATTTATCTCTATGACAACCTTGCCAAATAGGAATCATCACCCAATCTACAGATTAGGAAACAGATTAGAAACTCAGTAACTTGGTTCTCTGAAAATACAACCTTCAGGATAAGACCATGGGCCATGAGCCTCCATCACGGCTGACGTGAGGACTCCCACAGCCGCCAGGGCAGCTAAAGCTCTGTTCTTCACATCACTTTTTAAAATAGCAGGTCCTGTTGCTCTGGGTCTGGGCAGTTGGGCCCTGCTGCCTCCCTCTGAGAAACACTTAAGAAATAAGCAAGGAAGAAGCAATGGAGAAACAGTGATTAGATTCAGACAGACAAAACAGAGTCTTGATGGTAAGGGCTGCTCTGTGCTTAAGCAGAGTCTTCTAGCTATCCTTAGTTAACCAGGAACAGCATAAGTTGGTGGTGACTCATGCCTGTAATCCCAGCACTTTGGGAGGCCAAGGCAGGAGAATCACTTGAGGCCAGGAGGAGTTTGAGACCAGCTTGGACAACACAGCAAGGCCTCATCTCTGCAAAAACATTAAAAAATTAGCCAGGCATGGTGGCACATTCCTGTAGTCCCAGCTACTTGGGAGGCTGAGGCAGAAGGATCACCTGAGCCCAGCTGGTTGAGGCTACAGTAGCCGTGAATGTGCTACTGCACACCAGCCTGGGTGACGGAGTAAGACTCCAACTCAAATAAATAAATACATGAATAAATAGGTAAATACATAAAATTAAAACAGCAACAGGGATGGTAATTGCAATGGTGGTTAGAAGGAGGAAGAGAGAGAGTCTAGTTTGTGGCCCCGACACCCAGGGCCAGGTTCTGGGTTGGGGGCTCTGTGGGCATTCCCTGAGCTGACAGCTCATCCAGGAAGTTGCAGGCACCTAGGATGTCCCAAGTGGGATGGGAAAGAGTCCTGAATTTGGGGTTATTTTCCTTCATGAGTTGCAACCTCCTTCCACGGATGATCAGGAGAATTTTCCTCTTGGGCTGGCAAAGTGCCGAGCAAGAGAGCTGCATGCAACCAAGGAGAAGACCAAAGGTCATCTGGAGGGCACTGCAGCCGGTGAGTCAGGGAGAGCAGGCGAGAGGCGGGAGCCTGTCGTCCTCACCGCGTTAGCACCTTGGCCCGGTTGGCGCCCAGACCGCGTGGTGGGCCAGGAGGTGACAGTCCTGATTTAATTTCTGCCAAGATGCTACCCTCCGATTCCTCGTGACAAGGCCAGCAGACACAACAGAGCAACAGCCTTCCTCCCTCCCTCCCTCCCAGAAAGCCATCCTTGGCTCTCAAGGATAGCCCAGCACTGGCCCAGTTACAACCTTTCGTGTATTGGACAAATACTGGGGTCCCCATCCTGTGTTGCTTCCTGTTCCCTAGCCGGCAGTGACCTCCACTTGGAGAGTCCTTACCATCAGCCATAGTGCCCTTCAGGGGTCCTCCCTACAGAAAGTTCCATCTGCTGGGCTGGTAAACACTCCTACATAGTTAGTCGTTTGATGGTTTTGCAGGGAGAAGACGTTTCCCAACCACAGAGAAAGTTCCTTGGTCTTTCTTTATAGAACTCCCTTTACCTTCTTCATGGAACCCTGGGGTCAGGAGTCCTCCTGAAAGTCCCTCTTTCTCTAGTATATTTGAGAGAAGAGGTTTGGTTCATGTCCTCCCCCAAGTTGGGTTCGTGTCTCCACTTGTCTCTAGCACTAGCATATCACGTTGGGCTCACTTGGCTGCAACCCACCTCTCTGCCTCCCCACTGACTCACAGGCTAAAGGTCAAGCAAGCCACTGCTTGGCTGAACATTTGGGGAGCAGAGAGGCGTTTTTGTTATAGTAGACATAGCAGATACCTTAAAAATGGAATATTAGGCTAGGCTCGGTGACTCAAACTGGTAATCCCAATACTTTGGGAGGCCAATGCAAGAGAATCACTTGAGCTCAGGAGTTCAAGACCAGCCTGGGCAGCATAGCAGGACCTCATCTTTACAAAAAAAATACAAAAATTACCCGGACATGGTGGCACGTGTCTATAATCCCAGCTACTCAGGAGGCTGAGGCAGGAGGATTGTTTGAACCCAGGAGGTTGAGGCTGTGGTGAGCTGAGATTGTGCCACTGCATTCCAGCTTCAGTGACAGAGTGAGACCCTGCCTCAAAACAAACAAAAAAGGAATATTAGAATCCTGTCCTAAATGGCCACTGAGGCCCACTGGAATCCCTCTCCTTCTCAGCAGGTCTCTTGACCCTCCCAGGGGAGTCTCTCTCAGTGGAGTCTGTCCCTCAGCCTGTTCTTCCTGTGCTCTTCCCTAAATTCCCCAATTAGTTTCTTTATTACAAAGAGGAATTTTAGTTCTCTTCATGCCATGACTTTGGGGCTATGCCCTGAGGACTGCCTTTTTACCCCCTAATTTTAGCTTTTGCTGAATAAGAGCCTCCTGGTCTAGAGAATCATGCCACCCCTTTAAGGAGGCTACTGTAGCTGCAGGCAGTTGTGGCTGGAGTCACCTCTACTAAGTCACTCTCTTTCTTGATAGATAACAAAATGGGTACATGGCAACCACCCCCACAAATATTTAGTCCCCAGAATCTCTTTGCTATTGATCTTTCTTAGATCTCTTTGACCGAATTAACAGAATGGAAGTACTTATGTATTTGCCTATCCTAGGCAGACCTCCCTATAACAAGCAAATCCTCCTATTGCAGTGACTCAACACAAAACCTTTATTTCTCTATAATATGTAGCTCCAGTGTGGATTGGGCAGAGATTGCTCTACTACACATAGTCATTCAGGGATCCAGGTTCCTTCCATTTTGTGACTCCATCCACCTCTAGAAGCTCAGAGTCCTCTCCATTCTGCAGACACATGGGCAAAGGGAGCAAGGATTGCTTCTGGGATATTTATATGGGTCACACTTGAAAGTGGCGGTCATCATTTTGGCTCACATACCATTGGCCAGAGTTCAGTTCCATGGCCACGCCTACCTCTAAGGGATGGTGGAAAATAGAGTTCAGCTGTTCAGGAAGAAGGGTAGAGCATGGATATTGGTGAGCTGTAGCAGTGTCCACCATATTCTTTTAGGAGTAGCTTCTCTTTACTTCCAGTGAAGCTCCCATTAGTGGTTTATAAGGTTAAAAAAAACCTTGGTGCCTTTCATTGATACAAGAATGCCATAAAACTGAAGCCTCCTGAATATTTTTCTGGATAACTCCATTGGAGTCAGAGACTAAGTGGCAGGCAGAGAAAAATATCCTAACACTTAAAGGAGAACCACTGAATAATTTTCAGTTTTAAAAAATAAATATGGCAGCCACATGGTTTTGACAATTTGATTTCTTATGCCTTCCTCCTTTTTCCCTCCCAAAACAGAGAAAACTACTTATTCTTTCACCTCTGCTCACTTATGTCTGGAAGTCTGCTTCAAAGCTTCAGGAGAGACTACAGTCACTCCAAGATAAAAACAAAAACAAAAATAAAAACTCTTGTGAAATCACAGCAACTTAAGTAGGAGGAGAATGTAATGTTCTTAGCTATCTCTTGCTGCTGAAGATGTGAAGGAAATACAAATAAGTGTAGACAGTACAGTATACTTTGCTGAAACATAAAAATTATGGGGTTTCAATCTACAGAAAGAAACTAAAGAGTTTTTTGACACTAGGTAAGTACACTGTGTGCAGTTGGCTCCTGAATCACCTAGAAATGACACTCTCCTTAGAGAAAGCTTGATATTCAGAGAGAGGAGAGGGATAGGGAAGGTGACCATTCATTCTTGTGTGCCCAGAACAGTGTGGGTTATGCCTGTCCTCCCCGTGTCATCACTTACAGCCCCTTTACTTTCAAAAGGGTCCCAGTGAGATATAGTATATGGCATATGGGAAGCATTTGAATGCAGAACAAATTTGTTTATGTCTAATGCCACTGTAGCAGCAATGTACTTGTAAATAACATTGGGAAAATGGTTAAGTAAATCATGGTTTATCCGTAAGGAGAAAGCTACCAAATAATGACTGTGTAACATTTGAAAACACTTAGGACCCACAGGGCTGCCATGGCTTCCTAGCTGGTTTCTTTGACTCTTCTAATGTGTTCAGAGCTATTGTGTACAGCGCTAAGGATTATACACTGCAACACTTCAAGAGATGTCACTCCCATAGAATAGGATGAAAATGGTGCCTGCACTAAAGTTGTGCACTGCCCCGCCTGTCTATCTATCTATCATCTATCTATGTCTTCTATTTATCATTTATCTATCTATCATCTTTCTATCTAATATATCCTATTGGGTCTGTTTATTTGGTACAGATTTTGGTACCAGGAGTGGGGGTATGCCATAACAATATATCACAGACTGGGTGTCTTGAACAACAAACATTAATTTTCTCATATTTCCAGAGGCTGGAAGTTCAAGACCAAGACACGACAGTCGGAAATATGTTTCCCACACTGCAGCCTCAATGTTTGTTCTTAAAATGAACACACCGAACATGACATTTTCTGATTCAAATCATTCATTGCCTCCTCCTTTGACCTCAGGATCAAGTACAAACTCCTTATTTTTGCTAATAGAGAAGCTCATGATGAACTCTGGCCCCTGCCAAACCCCTTACCCATCCCTCTTGCCTTTCCTCATCATGGAGTCTGTGATAATTAATTTTATGTGTCAACTGAGACATCCCAGACAGTTGGTCAAACATTATTTTGGTGTTTCTGTAAAGGTGTTAAGTAAAGCAGAGTGACCTCTATAGTGTGAGCGGACCTCATCTAGTCAGTCAAAGTCTTGAATAGAACAAAAGGCTGACCTTCCCCAAAGTAAGGAGAATTCTCCTGTTTGACAGCCTTTGAACAGAGACATCAGCCCTGAAGATTTTTTATTAATAGCCTTCATGATTGTGTGAACCAATTTCTTAAAATAAACCTATTTGTCTATTTATCTATCTAGATTATATATCCCATTGGTTCTGTTTCTCTGGTATCAATTTTGGTACTAGGATTGGGATCTGCCATATCCACATGCCACAGACTGGGTGACTTGAAGAATAAACATTAAATTTCCCATAATTCTGAAGGCTAGAAGTTCAAGATCAAGGTGTCAGCAAGGCTGCCTTCAGGTGAGGCCCTCTTTCTGGCTTGTAGTCAGCTGCCTTTTTGCTGTATCCTCACATGATCTTTCCTCTACACAAATGTAGAGAGAGAACTCTCTGGTGTCTCTTCCTCTTTTCCTCACCTGAATTCAGTCTTCTTGGACTAGGACCTCACCCTAGGACATCGTTTAACTTAATTACCTCCTAAGATGCCCTGTCTCCAAATACAGTTGCACTGGAGGTTAGGACTTTGACATATCAATTTGAGAGGGATATGGTTCAGTCCATAACAGTCCAAGCTCCCAGCATGTTGCATTGCTCTCAGGGCATACCCTCCAATCACCGTGTACTGCTCAATGTGGGTCTTGCCCATGCCATGAAAAGCATACTTCCCTCTGCAGAGAACACTCCCCAATTTCTCTACTAGGCTCACAGCTATGCATCATTGAGTGTAAGGATACAGGGCACCTCCTCCAAGAATCCTTCCTGGAGCAGTCCTCTACAAGTCATGGTTGAGGGGTCCTCTGATGGGTTTCCATATTTTTCCATTCCTTTGTCACACTCCATTATCCTCAGCAGTGCCTTGTTCTCCACTGAATCTCCAGCATTTAACACTGATGCTGGCATACACAGTCAATACTTCTTAAATTTAAGATAAAAAAGTAAAATTAAAATAGTATGTGTGCTGGCTAGGTGTGGTGGCTCATGCCTGTAATACCAACACTTTGGGAGGCTGAGGAGGGAAAATTGCTTGAACCCTGGAGTTTGAGACCAACCTGGGCAACATAGCGAGACCTCATCTCCACAAAAAATAAAAAAATTAGCTGGGTGTGATGGCATATGCCTGTAGTCCAAGCTACTCGGGAGGCTGAGGCAGAAGGATCACCTGAGCCTGGGAGTTTGAGGCTGTGGTGAACCATAATCATGCCATTGCACTCTAGCCTGGGCGACAGAGTGAGATCCTGACTCAAAAAAATTACACTACATTACATTAAAATAACATGTATGCTATGATTACGACTATTTAAAATGCTTGATAAAGGGACAATATTAAGAAGAAATTATACTAAAATGACAACAGTGGTTGTGTTTGTTGGTAGATCTACTTTGTCATTTTGATATTTCCCAAGTTTTCTAAGATGTGATATTATTTTGTAACTTTTAAAAGTACGTGTGGCATAACATTTTAATTCTCAGACCTAAGCTGACTTGTTTCAAGCTATATTTCAAAGCAACTGATTTCCTTATAACAAAAGTTTCTGAAAGGCGCCCTGGAATTGTCCCTAGTGGCATTTGACCTATATGTTGTTAACTGGGGGAGTGTGACCTCTCCGGAGGATGGTTCATTACTGCTCTGTGGGGTTTCAGTAATGAGCGCAGCTGTCACCTTGGCAGGTAGGGACTCCCCAGATGGCAAGCCTGCCCTGGGGATCGAGTGACAAAGGTGTCTCATAGCATGAGTGCTGGGAGACCTGTGAGGCCTAGATATCTTTTATTGAGGCTACCTGGCACTGTCCCCCAGCTCTTAGCTTCACTCATGGGGACAGAAGAAGCCAAATAACCATGGATATTTATAGTCCATGGTAATAGTCTCTGTAGGTCCAAAGAGGGTCACACGACATTTAGCAGCTGAGAAGCCAGGCTGCATCTGTGGTCTTGGGAGAGGAGCCAACCCAAGGATTGAAGTGGACTCCCTGAAGGTGAGGGCTGCTGTGGTGGGCTTGTGATGGGGAAATGGGAGGACAAAGAGTAGCAGCAACAAGTTTAGGTCCAGTGAAACATTCCATCCTTGGGTGGTCCATGGAGACAGGTGATGTCCCCAAACCTCCTTGTCTCTCAGAGACTCCTATAGGTCTCTGGACAAAAGTTGTGAGTGAGTCTCTGCAGATCTCACACAAAGTGAGAGACAAGTCAGGTCAGCACTAATTGAGTGAATAAATTCAGATTCTGTAGTTTATAACCAAAGGTAGGAATGTTCCTTGAATCCTTAGGTGAACCCATGACGACTGCCATATTGTGCCCATTTTACAGATGGTGCAAATTTTTCATTCTCAGACTTTCGGGTCCCAATTCTTGCCTGGTCACCCCTTCTCTTTCCCCACCCCAGTGTATCCCTTGCAGGGTTGCAGGAGGCCTCTCTGGACATCTAGGATGCAAGTTGTTTCTCCACGGCCCCTGAGCCTGAGCCCACCTTCTGGGCCTGGTGGCAGCACGCTGGCCCTGTACCTAGGGTGGCTTTAGGCTTCAGTCAACATCAACTCTGCATTCTTGGCTCATGGCAGAACCAGGCTGCTGCCCTCTGCCCTGGTGGTCCAGAGATCAGTTCTGATGAACAGAATTTATCCCATGAATCAAAGAAATTCCTGACTGCCTGACCCCTGCTTGGCATCAAGCCTCATGAATCCTCATGATAAGCCCAGAGGGAGGACTTATTCATAGCCCTTCCTGGATACAAACTCACAGACATGTGGGGGTCTACAGGAATTTTGCACTTGGGTAGGCAAGTTGTGTGGGAGAACTGGCTTCCAGTCTGTAAACAGCAGGCATCCCAGGCTCCACAAGTCATCTCTTAGGAAGCGGGTAAAGGAGATTTCCCAACATTGGAATCATCACAGGGATTAGGGATCATCTATCTACACTAATTCTCTGTAGATCAGTTGAGGCCAGGAACTTCTGTTTTATGTGTCTCCATGGACCCTGACACCTGAAAATACCTGGGCATGAGCTGTCCTCGGAAGTCAGGTGCGTCATCTAAGCCCACAGCAGGTAAGTGTGCAGACCAGATCCAAGACCACTGGCCTCCCGGCTGAGCCCTACTGAACCTGTCACTGATAGAACCAGTGCTTGGGTGGACAGGATGGAAATGTTCAAGATGCATGCGATTTTAAAGGAGATTCTAGTGGGGCATGGTGGTTCACGCCTGTTACCCCAGCACTTTGGGAGGCCAAGGAGGGAGGATTGCTTAAGCACAGAAGTTTGAGATCAGCGTGGGCAACTTGCCGAGATCTCATCTCTACAATAAATCAAAAAATTAGCCAAATGTGGTGGTGCATGACTGTAGTTTCAGCAACTTGGAAGGCTGAGACCAGAGGATTGCTTGAGCCCAGCAGGTCGAGGTTGCGATAACCGCAAGTGTGCCTGGGTAACAGAGTGAGATCCTGACTCAATGAATGAATGAACGAACGAACGAATGAATGAATGAATAAAGGTGATTCTAACCCACATGATGCTCTTCATTCTCCATCTCCTGGTCTTACAATCAAGTCCTTAGTTGGAGGGTTTGAGGCGACAAACCTGAAAGAGTGAAAGATTTGTGCTAGGAGCCCTTATTCATTCAACAAGCACTGACTGACTAATTTTTCACTGTGGGGCTAGATCTGCAAAGACCCTGCCTAGGGCTCCATGGAGGTCTCTAAGAAGCCGAAGGATTGGGGCATCCCGTTTCCAAGGCCCTCCCAAGGACAGAACATTTTGTTGAATCCTTAGACTGGTCAATTCAGACACTGGGGGGATGGCGGGGGCATCGGGGGTCATGAAACAATTCCACGACCACCCACTATGTCTCCAGTATGGCCCCTGGGTCTGAACACTGCTCTTTGTTGCCCCAACTCAACCCAAGCCACCACCATCCTCACCTGGATGACGTCATCTGCCGCCTCCCTGGTCCACCTGCTCCCATTCTTACCTTTTCCATCCCTTCCTCGAAGAGTAGTCATAGAGACCTTCAAGAATGAGCAAGCCGGAGCGTTTCCCTTCCTGCATCAAGTTCTCCAATAGCTTCCCGACCCCCCTCTGCTGAACTCCAAATCATGGCCTATGGTGCCAGGCCTGAGCTGGCTCCCGCCTCCTTCTGTCCCTGACTCTCCTGTCCCCGCCCCCTCGCTCTCTTCGCTCCAGCCACACCGCCCTTGCTTCTAGCCCTTGAAACCCACTCAGCTTCCCTCTGCCAGGAAACCTTTTCCTGCAGGTCTCCCTCTGACTACTTCCTTCTTGTCCTTCAGTCCTCAGCACCAACCCCTCTTTACCACCCCCAACCCTCTGTTTCTAGACCTGAATGCCATCAGGTTTTATCTGGTTCACTTATTTGGTTCCATTGTTTTTGCGGTACAAGGTTTATGGGAGGAGGGTCCTGATGTGGTCACGTTCACCCCTGCATCCCACACCTAGAACAGTATTGCTTCATCACTGGTATTCAATCAATAGCAGTTGAATGACGGAATTCTTTGGGGACTCAGTTGTTGCACAGGTCAAAATGTGTTCTCCAAATTTTGCACTATAGCACCTATAACATTGGTGATGATGATAGATATGGTGGAGATAACATGCTCATGGAACCTGATGCTCAGCAGACTAGGTCTGCATAATGAGACACGTTGAAAGCCATGTTTGTCACTTTTGGATGGTTGCAATGAGAAGCCTGGGTGGGTCTATCCTGTCCCTCTGCCTCTACTGCTGTATAGGGAGGCCTCTTGGTGTTGCTATGAAGTGTTGGGTCTCTGGGCTATGTGAAACACAGCTCTCTTCTGCCTCTTGACTCATGGTTAAGATGCAATTTGCGTGAAAAATTAAGTTTGTTGAGTAAATCCACCAGGAGTTGGGGGCCTGTGTGTTACTGCATCATTCCTAGCCTATGTAGACTAATACAATAACTCACATATTGGCCAGATGCAGTAGCTCATCTCTGTAATCCCAGCACTTTGGGAGGTTGAGGCAAGAGGATTGCTTGAGCCCAGGAATCAGAAACCAGTCTCAGCAACACAGTGAGTCTTCATCTCTACAAAAATAGAAAACAATTAGCCAGGTATGGTGGCATGTGCCTGTAGTCCCAGCTATTTGGGATGGTGAGGCAGAAGTATTGCCTGAGCTCAGGAGGTCAAGGCTGTGGTGAACCATGATTGTGTCACTATACTCCAGCCTGGGCGACAGAGTGAGACCCTGACTCGAAACAAACAAACAATAACTCATACACGATAAGCTCTTCCTGCATGCCAGGACCTTTGCACATGTGATTTCATCTACTCTTCACCTTATACGGTAGAGAGGATTACTATTCTTATTTTACAGATGTTGAATCGGAGAGACTGGAAGTTTGAACAACTTGCCCAAAGTCACCCATTAGAAAGGGTGGAGTTAGGATTTGAATCCAGACAATCTGACTGCAGAGCCTCTGCTTTTAATCACTGTGCTATATTTTAAGAAACATTTCTCTTTGTGGATTGGATTGAATTTTTTCAATAGTAAAGATAAAATGGAAAATGTTTTGCCATTAAAAATTCTTTCCCTCATCATGGTTATCATCAGAATATCTTTGAGATAAAACCCATGGATGGAGACGCTGGTCTTGACTTATTTCTTTTTGTCTTCTAATAAGCACTAATCGAATGATGTTTCCAGTGTGTCTGCTCTTTGGAGCCGGTTTGCCATCATGCCAACTAATTTTAAAGTGTATGGATCTTATTGCTTCAGACTTGAAGCCATATCGATTCTGGAATATACCTCACTAATTGCTGAGTGTCTGATGCTAAGAAGAAAATAAAAGAAAAAAAAAGCTTTCACGTCAATATTTGTTACTCACCTTGACAAATAAACATTATAAGTGATGGTGACTTTCTCCTCTTTTAAAGCTTTAATTACTAGCTTGCACACACTGCAATCATTTTGTTCTTGTTTGTGTTAAATAGTCTGTAATCCATTTTAATTACATTCTTTACTTATCAAGATCAGTCTCCTGAACAAGGATAGAACAAAATTTAACTTCTGCTTTTTTCTCCGCTTTCTCCCTATCCAGTACCTGAAAAATGTTCTGGGATTTGAAAATATCTTAAAAGTAAAAATTTCTCTTCAAGCTTAAAGCAAACAAACAAAACTGTGAAAAAGATGTTTCTCACTGCTTTTTCCTATCTGTCAGTCCATTGACAAAGGGGGTCAGACACACCTGCTCCATCTATTAACCTTAGAATGCGAAGCTTGTCAATAATTCTGAGAGGGGATTGGGAGTAGGTAAATTCTAGGGGGAAGAGGTTTCCTTTCTCGACTTGGATGGTGAGCACAGAGTTGTGTTGTTTTGTAGTAACTCATTGATCTTGTGCACCTTTCCACATATAAAAATGTCATTTAAAATACTGAATTTGGCTGGATTTTCAGGGTTGTCCTGTGCTTTTGTTAAGGGTATCCACTTAAAGGTAGCCAAGCTCTTTTTTGTAAACTCTTCTAAAATCTTAATTTTGAAGATCTGTATTTACACAAGAAAGAATTGAAGTAGTCTGTGCATGGTGGCTCACACCTGTAATCCCAGCTACTTTGGGACACTGAGGCAGGAGGATCGCTTGAGTCCAGGAGTTCAAGACTAGCCTAGGCCACATAGCAAGACCTCATCTCTACCAAAAATAAAAATAAAAAAATTATCCAGGTGTGGTGGCATATACCTGTAGTCCCAGCTAATCAGAAACCTAAGGTGGAAGGAAGGATTGCCTGAGGTTAGGAGGTTGAGACTGCAGTGAGCCATGATTGTGCCTGGGTGAGAGTGTGAGACCCTGATTTTTTTTAAAAGTATAGGAATTATAAGGAAGTATAATGTCTGCATTGTGGAAAGACACCACCAAAGATACACTTTTGGTTGCCTAACAGTCCGAGGTGGGAGCTCCTGGTCAGTTGGAGTCCTTCCACACAGTGATTCAGGGATTAAGCCTTGGGTTGCAAAGCAGATCTGACAAAGTTTTGCCCACTCAACGGGAGATCCAGAATGAAGATTGTCCAGTAGAAGTCCTGCACTAAGCAGAGATGGCTGACTCCAGCAGCCCCGCCCTCTTAGTCATGGCTTCAGCCCTGAGTGTATCACTCATGTCACCTTTTAAGAAATAGCTGCCCTTCAGCTGCAATTGTCCTTGCAGCTGAAGGGCAGCTATTTCTTAAAAGGTGACATGAGTGATACATTGTACTAGTCTCTCTTACATTGCTATAAAGGAATACCTGGGGCTGGGTAATTCATAGAGAGAAAAGGTTTGGCTCATGGCTCTGCCTGGTGTCACCTGCTGAGCTTCTGGTGAGGTCTCAGGAAGCTACAGTCATGGCAGAAGGGAAGGGGAGATGGCATGTTGCATGATGAGACTGGAAGCAAGTGAGAGAGGCCAGGTTCTTTTAGATTTTTTTTTCTTTTGTGTGTGTTTTTGTAGAGACAAGGTCTCTATGTTTCCCAGGCTGGTCTCAAATTCCTGGGCTCAGGTGATCATCCTGCCTTGTCCTCCCAAAGTGCTGGGATAACAGGCGTGAGCCACTGCCCCAGGCCACCAGTCTCTTTTAAACAACAAGCTCTTGCAGAACTAATAGAGAGAACTCATAACTACCATAAGAACAGCACCAAGTCATTCATGAAGGATCCACCCCATGACCCAAGCACCTCCCACCAGGCCGCACCCCCAACCTTGGCAATCACATTTCAACATGAGATTTGAGGGGACAAACATCCAGAATATATCATACACTTTCATGACTGTCACAAATGCTTTGTAATGGGAGGGAAATACTTATTTTTGGTGGCCAGTAATCCTCTCTGACATAATAGTGGAGACCAGATTTCAACTTGACTCCAGAACTTTGTTGGCCTGACTTCCCCCAGGTGCTGAGCTGCTTTCCCTGACCCTGAGATGTCCCATGGCCTCATTGCTTCTGGCCCACTGTAGAGTTATTTACATTCTACTCTTGACTGGGCAAGATGATTCATGCATGCAATTACAGCACTTTGGGAGGCCAAGGCAGGAGGACTGCTTGAGTTCAGGAGTTCGAGACCAGCCTAGGCAACATAGTGAGACCTCACCACCACAGAAAATCAGCCAGGAGTGGTGGTACACACTGGTAGCCCCAGCTACTCAGGAGGCTGAGGCAGAAGGATTGTCTAAGCTCAGGAGGTTGAGGCTGTGGTAAGCCATGATCACGCCACTGCACTCCAGCCTGGGTGACAGAGAAAGACTCCAACTCAAAAACAGAATAAATGTTACTCCCTAACACTCATTCCTTTTTTTTTTTTTTGGATGAAATCCTTTATTTTTGCATGGAGACCCCAACCTCCCTAACTCTTATTGCATGTGGTTTGGTTGACCTTCCTTGCATTTTTTGCTTAGCTCCAGGGTTAGTCCTAACCCTGAGCCAGAAGGAAGGTTTCATCATTGAGCACTGTGCTTATGTCCTCAGCCAAACACTTCTGCTGGGTGTGCTGGCTTGGAAGAGGATGACTCTGAGATGACGAGGGGCTGGAGCTGTGAAGCCATCTTGCCTCCATGAGGGGATTACTTAGAGCAGCTAAGACCACCATGAGAAGCCTGAGGGTGAGGCCAACATGGCGGAAGGCAGGGTCTACAGCTGGAGGGAAACCAAGTCCTGATGACTCTGAGCTCAAAACCTACGTGTTTTACTTAGACCTGGACACCTCAGTTACATCTGCCAATAAGTCCCCTTTTTAAATCAACCCAGTCTTAACTGGTTTCAATCCCTTTCAACTGAACTTGTCCTAATTAAAGTCCAATCATCAGACTTGAAACACACCCAATGATTTAGAAATATTTATTTTCACTTTATTTACCAAAGTCCCTGGAGTCAACCATCAAACCAGTCCCAGATGGTTAATTAACATCAGCCAGGTTCTTTCAAAATAAAAAAAGCACTGTTTTTGTTTTAATTGAATTCATGCAGGTTCCTCCTCCCTACACCACCCCCACCCCAACACATGCACACTTAGTATTCTAGAATCGCTGCCTACTTTTTTTTTTTTTGAGTTGGAGTATAACTCTGTCGTCCAGACTGGAGTGCAGTGGCCGCTCCCGGCCACCGCAGCCTCGACCTGCTGGGCTCCGGCAATCCTTCCGCCTCAGCCTTCCAAGTAGCTGGAACTACAGGCGCGCGCTACCACGCCCGTCTAATTTTTTGATTTATTGTAGAGATGAGGTCT
>CAUYQG010120998.1:0-28746 GCA_963574415.1 Tarsius wallacei | reverse complement strand
GAACCCACGGGCTCAGACAATCCACTTGCCTCGACCTCCCAAAGTGCTGGGATTACAGGCCGAACCACTGAGCCCAGCCAGTATTTTACTTGGGGAAATTTGAGCTCCAATAATAGTGCTTTAAATAATACAAAGAGGAGCCAAGTAAATTTAGTTTGTTGATTGAACATTGTTTCTTATCTGCAGGGCACCAATCAAACACAAATGGCAAAAAATGGCTAATTCAGACAATGGGGTTGCATAATTGTTTCCTCCAGAGTCTGAGTGATGGAAAGATCTTGCAAACATGGTAGTCTTAATTGTTTCCAGCTATGTGTCCTTAATGGTCCCAAATTACTACATTTAAAATGGACACTTTTCCTCTTCTTCCAAATCAGTTTATTCTTCTACAAAAATCAACAAAAACAAACTCCATTATCTAACCATTTTTGCATTCAATTATGCATTTTCCTAATATATTTTGGGGGGGAGAGGGGTCTGGTTGAAACCAGAAAATCTGCTAGACAAATTCTAAAAGTGTTATAACACTTCCTAATAAAGTTTCTGCCTTGAAATAAACATGGAAATAATGTGGCTCTTCTCAGTCATGCAGCAGGACTTCTTGTTATTTCCGCTTTGTACAGATTGCACCTGGGCCCTTTTCCAGTGAATATTATAACCGTGGCAGGTTGGAACCCAGTGTTCAATTTTTGATTTTCCCAAACTTGTGTTGCTCTCAGTGTCAGGATTCCTTAGGAATGGCCGGCCAGCCTGCGTGCCACCCTGTGGGGTTCGGGGTCGGTTGTTTTTGTAGAGATTGTACTGCTCAGCAGCTGCCACCAAGTCTGTAAGCCTCTTCCTGTCTCTAAGATTGTCTCTTTCCTTCATTTTCCCTTTGGAATTGGTTTCCTTCGCATTTAAAAAAATATGGTCATTTAGGGGAACACCCAGTCCTTTTTAATGGCTGTAACTATAGTGCCTAGCCCAGTAGCAAGTTGTGATGGGTGATTAGAATAGGGAAGCAGTGTCTGGAAACACTTAGTGTGTGCTTTAAAGTTGCACTGTGTTTGAAAAATGAAACTAACTAATTGTACTTTAAAATGACTACTTGAAAGAAACCCAAGTTTCTTAATTTTCCTTTTTTTTTTTTCTTGTTGGAACTACTCTCTTGAGCTGGCCTTTTCCACATCCAGAGTTTCACATGTGAAAATGATGCCAGTGATACAGTAGTCCTCAACATGTGTGTAAAGTTGTGTGTCCCGTCCCCACCCACCCCAGCCCCAGTAAGTTTTCACTGATTGATTCATTTTTTTCATCTGGGAGCCCTTGGGACTGATTTAGTTTTTGTCCTTTCTTTCAAAACAATACAAAACATTGCCATAGCAATGTGTTGTCCAAATAGAAAATTTCAAGAACACACAACATTACTTTAAAAAAAAAAAAGTGAGAGGAAGGCTAACTGGTAGTCCTGCTATGTGAGATGCCCACTCTGGGCACGGGGAGGTATGCTGTGCCTGTTTCTGTGTCTACTCACTACATGTGTTTTGAGAAAGCTGGTTGGTGCAGTGCCATCCTGTAGCCATGGAGTAAAGAGAAGCTGATGCACCTACACAGGGATCAGATCTGCCCTCACCAACCAGGGCTTTCACACATAGAATATCTTGGGTGTCAATCAATTAGTATTAATTAGCTGGGTACAGTGCTGAATTAAGTTGCAAAGAAGACTCATTCCAAGAAATCCTGATATTCAGACCCAGAAATATCCGTGAGGTCATGCTGGTCATGCTAATAGCAAGAACAGTGGTCGTGAATATGTAGCAGACACTTTTTTTTTGCCAGGCGTGATCTCAATCTTCACATGCATGATTTTATTTAATCATTGTAACAGCATGGTAAAGTAGAAGGAGGGCCCATTTTACAACTTAGGAAACATAGGTTCAGGGAGTGGCAATTTTGCCAAGGTCACCAGCTGACAAAGGGCTCGTTTAGACCTGGGTCTGTTCAGCTCCAAAACCGGAACAGACCCAGTAGACCAAAACCTGCTTTTCTTCCCAGTAGCATTGTTTCCTACTGGGGTCATGTTTTGGGCAGCAGGATGTTTGAGCTCATTTGACTCTTCCAGTAACCTCTGAGTAAGCAAAGCTGTCCTGAGGATTAAACAAGGAAATTGAAGCTCTCAGAAGTGAAACCCCTTCTTAACACTCACATGGCCACTTAGCGTCCCAGCTCTGACAGGAGCACATGTTTTCTGACACCCAAGCCAGTGTCCCCGACTACATACAAGAAGACTAAACATGTACTGAGTGGTGCTTCTGTTCCTTGTCCCAGAGCTGCAGGAGCAAGACCGTCACCCGGAAGTAGTAGATGACCCCAAAAAACAGCAGCGGGCCACTAGTGACAGGCCTGTGGGCACCAGCCAGAGGAGTGTGTGCGGAGTGTGGCCCCCAACCCTTCCCATGGTCCACAGTGGGGAACACCATCACCTTATTTACCAGCTAACACAGGAGTTCGTCATCTTTTTATCGTGTTTCACAGAGTTTTTCCACTCCCTCCCCTCCACTGTGGTGCTTGTGCCTGTAGCATTACATTGCTGACTGGTGCCTTTTCCCCGTCTGCCCCTCAGACAGCCTCTTTGGGTCACTGTTTAGATGCTGCATACACTTCAAGAAAATCGCTGTACCCACCTGCACTTCTAGTTTTGAAATGGGATATTCAGTCCCTCCTTGCTCATCCCTTCCTTCCCTCCTTTCACCTACCTCCTGTTCATCCTCAGAGATCATCTCCTCAGGCAGCCCTCCTAGATGGACCAAGCCTGGTTACAAGAAGGCCATCTCGTCACAGCCCATTTTTATTCAGCACTCAGCTTATGTCAGCATAGCACTGGTTGCACTGTGTGGTTCCACTGAGGGCAGGCTCATTATTACTCTCATTTTGTAGATGAGGAAACGTTAGACCCAGAAAGGATAAATGAATGTCCCTAAGCGTGCTCCACTGATAGGTGGCAGACTCAGGAATTGAACCATCAGTCTCACCAGAAGCCATGTCCTTAACAACTGCTCTGCACTGTGTCTGTGTTCTGGGGCACTGTTGGTGTGTCAGGCTCTGTTCTAGGGGCGTAATTAATTCATTTTAGCCTCACAGCAACTGTAGGAGGCATGGGTACTGGTGTTTCCTCTGTGCACAATGATATCATTTGCCAGGATCATCACACACAGTAAGTGGCCCAGGCGACATTTGAACCAGGGTCCACTTGACTCCTGAGCCTACTGTCTAACCCTCTGCCACACCGCTTGTATTCTTTGTCTTTGATTTTCAGTCTAATAGAAGTTTGTGCTTTCTGTTAGATTTAATAGCTGCTCTAGAGCAGAGCCTGTATTTCTGTATTTAGTCAGCCAGTACCAGACCTGCCTTGTGATGGCTACTCAATATATGTGTTGCATGAATGGATTAAGCAAGGTAGCAAAATGGGTTAGGTGCCTGTATTAAATGCATAAACCTAGTTAAGGGAACCATTAAATCTGCTGAATGTGAGTTAAAGAAGGATCAGAGAGTTTCCTCATTTTAAATATTACATAATAGGCCAGTTGTGGTATCTTACACCTGTAACTCCTGCACTTTGGGAGGCTGATGGGAGAGGATCACTTCAGGCCAGAAGTTCAAGACCCACTGGGTGACATAGCAAAACCCCTCTCTACAAAAAATTTTTAAAAATTAGCCAGTTGTGGTGATGTGCACAGGAGGCTGAGGCAGGAGGATCGCCTAAGCCCAGGAATTTGAGGCTGCGGTAAGCTGTGGTGGCATCACTTAACTCCAGCCTGGATGACAGAGTGAGATATTGTCTCAAAAAAGATAAAATAAAAATTACATAATAACTGTTTTGCTTCATCATTAACATTTCCTCTCAATCCACAGAAAAGTTGGAGAGAGGAGAAGCTAGAGAAAGTAGCGGGTGAAGCCACCTTATGTGCTCTCTTCTGCTCTCATGTTTATGGTTGGAAATGCTGATTACAACCGGTGGCTTCTGGCACTCCACGCCACATGAGGGATTTGGACCACGCACCATTTAGTTGCGGTCAGTTAGGCACAGGGTTTGCAGTCCTTGAAGGAAGACCCAGTCCATGGTTAGGGTGCCACCTGGAGATGGTAGGTGGCATTACCACTCTTTCCGCTCTAAATTCATCTTGCAAAATACATTTCCTGTTGAGTCACTTAAGTCCCATTTCATAATTGTTTCTCTGTTGACTTCATGCTTTGATCAAATCTGTAGTCATTATTTTCTGTTTGTTCTGTTCAGAATTTCAGTCCTACTTTATATTTAGATAGCCGGGTTCAATCTGAAATTGTTTTGCTTATCATAAAACCTTAATAAAAATAGTCCATATCAAGGTGAAAGCTACTAAGATGTAGAGTTGAGGTGGGGTGCAGATGCTCACACTCTCCCTGGGGAAAGAGGCATGGTTCCGTGTCTGCTCAGCAGGGAGAGGCTGTGGGCTGGTGAGGAAAAAAGAGGGGCAGGATGGATTATCCCATTGCCTTTTGTGCTTGTTCATACCTGCCTTGTTTAAAATTTGCTGAATGAAGGGGGTAGGTAGGTCAGGGGAAATTGGGTGTCTTTCTAAGCACGGACCCTCAAAAGGCAGATTTATTTTGCCATGATTTGCATAAGGGGCTATATTTAGCCTGGGCAGAATTTAGCTATAAAAATGAATGGATCCCTCAATTCATGACTTTCCTACTCTTCAGGATGGCAAACTTGTGTTCTCATCTTTTTCTGGACAACAGAACTGAGCTGAACCTTAAGCATTCATCTAATCTGAATCTCTGCAATTGAAAATAGTTTTTTGTCTCCTCTTTAAAAATCCCCACAAAGGAAAATTCTGTTTCTCACTTGTTCCACTGTTGAACGTGATATTTCACTGGCAAGTTCTAGATTTTTCATGAGCTAGTTCTTTAAATCCTTTTTTTTCCTGGTGGAACATTTACTTATTTAAATCTTCATATATAGGAGATAATTATTTTAAACTTTAGCTTTTTCACAGACTTAAATATTATTTAATATCTGGTCTCTTACAGGGTTCTTAGTGCCTCTCAGCTTACGTGTAACTCAGTCCTTTTCTTCTTAGACTTTTTTTGTGTGTGTCTCAGCCTTTTGAAGCATGAAGCCTCATGTCTCTTCCACTCTGAAGCTTTCCCTGTTCCCTCCTCCCCGTTGCCCAGTATGTTCCCATTTACAACACGGTGTATCTCCTGCATGTCTCGCCAGTCAAGAGTTTTAAAAGACAGGTTTTTTGAGATATGAGTCACATAGAATTCACCCATTTAAGATGTACAATTCACTGATTTTTAGAATATTCACAGATATGGGCAGCCATCACCACTGACAATTTTACAATATTTTCATTACCTCAGAAAGAAACCCACATCCTTTAGCTGTCATCTATCCCAGTTCCCCAGTGCTAAGCAAACACTGGTCTGCCTTCTGTCTCTTTCTGTGTTTTCCTATTCTGGACATCTCACATATGAGGAATCTTATGATATGTGGTCTCTTGGGTCTGACTTCTTTGACTCAGCACAGTGTTTTTAGGGCTCATCCATGTTGTATGTAGCCCGTATCGGTACTTCATTCTTTTTTATGGCCAAATAATATCTCGTTGTACGAATATGTCACATTTTGTTTAGTCATTTATTAGTAGTTGGACATTTGAGTTGTTTCTACCTTTTGGCTACTATGAATAATGCTGCTGTGAACATTCCTGTACAAGTTTTTGTGTGGACCTACATTTTCAATTGTCATGGATCGATTCCTAGGAATGGAATTGCTGGGTCATGCAATAACTCTGTTTTTACTCATTTGAGGAGCTGCCAGACTGTTTTCCAAAGTAGTTGCCCCATATTACATTCCCACCAGAGTGTGCAGGCTCTGATTTTTCCACATCCTTGTCAGCACTCTTTATCTTGTTATCTGTCTGTATTCTAGCCTTCCTAGTGGGTGTGAAGTGAGATCTTGTGGTTTTTATTTGCATTTCTGATTTGGCTAATAATGTCAAGCATCTTTTCGTGTGCTTTTTGGCTATTTTTATATCTTCTTGTTCCTTGCCCATTTTTACATTGGGTTATTTGTCCTTTTGTTGAGTTGTAAAAGTTATTTTTATAGTCTAGAAACAAATCCCTTACCAGATCTATGATTTGCAAATTTTCTCCCAGTCCATGGGTTGTTTTTTTACTTTCTTGACAGTATCATTTGAAACACAAAGGTTTTATTTTTATTTTATTTTATTTTTTTGAGTTGAAGTCTCACTCCATCACCCATGCTGGAGTGCGGTGGCATACATACAGCCACCCCAGCGTGGACCCGCTGGGCTCCAGTGATCCTTCCTCCTCAGCCTTCCAAGTAGCCGGAACTACAGGTGTGTGCTGTCACGCCCAGATAATTTTTGATTTATTATAGAGACAAGGTCTCACCAAATTGCCCGGGCTGCTCTTGAACCCGTGGGCTCAGGCAATCCACTTGCCTCGGCCTCCCCAAGTGCTGGGATTACAGGCTGAGTCACCAAACCAGGCCAAAAGTTTTAATTTTAATGAGGTCCAATTTATCTATTTTTTTTTCTTTTAAAATATTTATTTTTTTATGACATGTTACAAAAATATTAGGTCTATTTTATTTTGAAATGTATAATTATAGAAAAATTTCTTTTTTTTTTTGGAGTTGGAGTCTCATTCTGTCACCCAGGCTGGAGTGCAGTGGTACGCTCCCGGCCACCGCAGCCTCGACCTGCTGGGCTCCAGCGATCCTTCCACCTCAGCCTTCCAAGTAGCTGGAACTACAGGTGCATGCTACCACGCCCGGCTAATTTTTTTGATTTATTGTAGAGATGAGGTCTCGCCAAGTTTGCCCTGGTGGGTCTCGAACCCACGGGCTCAGGCAATTCACTCACCTTGGCCTCCCAAAGCGCAGGATTACAGGCTAAGCCACCGAGTCCGGCCTGAAAATGTGTTTTTAAAACTACACCATCCCCTCAAGAGCCATGGATTTACTGGCTGAGTTCAATGGCTCATACCTATAATTCCAGCACTTTGGGAGGCCAAAGCAGGAAGATTGCTTGAGTCCAGTAGTTTGAGACTGGTCTAGGTAACAAAATGAGACCTCATCTCTATAGAAAATAAAAAAAATTAGGCAGGCATGGTGGCATGTATCTGTAGTTCCAGCTACTTAGGAGATTGAGGCAGAAGGATCATCCGAGCCCAGGAGGTTGAGGCTGTGGTAAGCCGTGATCATGCCACTGCACTCCAGTCTGGGCAACAGAGTGAGACTCTCCTCCCCACCTCTAAAAGAAAATGGACCACAGATTTAGCTAAGTGTTTTACCCCAGTACTTTTTTTCATGAGTGCTTCAATCATTTTGAATTTTTCTTTCAATTTTTTACGTGCTTCTTACTAGAGAGTTTTGAATTTAACAAGGAATTTAAAATCCCGGCCTGGCGCGGTGGCTCATACCTGTATTCCCAGCACTTTGGGAGGTGGAGATGAGAGAATTGCCTTAGCCCAGGAGCTCGAGACCAGCCTGGGCAGCTTGGCAAAATCTCATCTCTACAATAAATAAATAAATAAATAAGTTAGCCAGGTATGGAGTTGCACACCTGTAGTTCCAGATACTTGGAAGGCTGAGGTGGAAGAATCGCCTGAGCCCAGCAGGTCAAGGCTGCAGTAGCCATGAGCATACCACTGCACCTCCAGCCTGGGCAACAGTGAGACTCTGACGCAAAAAAATAAAATTAAATTTAAGAAGTCCCAACTAATATTAAATAAGAACTGAGAGGTAATGTTTTATAGCCCTTATTGCTCTCCTGACCATAATCATTTCACAATATTCTGCCTTTTATCCAAATGTGACTCTGTGTTGTAAACTGGATGCTCACCATAAATGTGATCATGTCTTTCTTCCTTCTCCGACAGGTATGGCAGATCCCAGAAAATGGACTCACCCTTTCCCTGACTGAACCTGTGGTGATTTTAGAAGGCCACTCAAAGAGAGTCGGCATTGTGGCCTGGCATCCAACTACCCGCAATGTGCTTCTTAGTGCAGGTAGGTGCTGAGCAGACCTCCCCCTGCCCCTCGCCTTCCTTTCTCATGGTTCCCTGTGTGCAGGAGGCAGCAAACACTCCTTGATTGTGCGCTGTGTGGTTTAGAAACAGATTATTAGGAAACCATAGTACAGGGCACTGAGATGCAATGTCTTGCTAACCCACATGCATGCTTATATGTGCTTCAAGGGCATTGTGATAATTCAGTGAAAGTGATGGACTTCCTGCTGTCATTCATGCAGGTCCCTGGTTCCTGCTGGGGCCTTCCATGAGCCATGGTTTTGGTTATTTATTATGTGGTAGAATGAGCACTTGGTTGGGAGCTAGAAGCCCCACTTCTGTCTCTGGTGTTGCTGCCAGCTTTGGGGTGATCCCTGTTAAACAAATATGCATCTTCCTTTTAAAGACTTTCATTTTTCTCCCTCTACAAGTGGTGCATATACATCATAGAGAACATATATGAGCAAAAGGGAAAAAAATCACTTTTAATCCCACCATTCAGAGTGAAGATCATTATTACCATTTAATGTTTCCATCCAGAAAATATTTCTGTGCACATACATAAGTTATTTTACACATAGAGATGAGCTCATACACTTTACACATGGCCTACTTTCTGTACTTAGTGGTACTCGTGATCTTTTTATGTGCCATTAAATGTTCTTCCTACAATATTTTTAATGACTCATTAATAGTCCATTTCTAGATACCTCAGTTTATTTGGTCAGTCCCCTATTTCTGGACATTTCTGATATGTGTGTGTGTGTGTGTGTGTGTGTGTGTGTGTGTGCGTGTGTGTGTGTGTTTTAAGAGATAGGGTCTTGCTTTGTTACCCAGGCTGGTCTTGAACTCCTCGCCTCAAATGATCCTCCTATCTCACCCTCCCAAAGTGCTGAGCCACCATACCTGGCCCTGATTTTCCACTGTTAAACAGCATTGTAATAAACCCCATGGCTAAGCCCCAGTGTTCTTATTTGTTTCCCACTTGAGTAGTTTCCATGTTTATCTTACAGAATCTTTTTCTTTGTCTGAAATTTTGAGATTTTCTTTTTTTTTTTGAGTTGGAGTCTCACTCTGTCGCCCAGACTGGAGTGCAGTGGCCGCTCCCGGCCACCGCAGCCTCAACCTGCTGGGCTCCGGCGATCCTTCCACCTCAGCCTTCCAAGTGGCTGGAACTACAGGCGTGCGCTACCACGCCTGGCTGATTTTTTGATTTATTGTAGAGATGAGGTCTCGCTTGCCCAGGCGGGTCTCGAACCCGCGGGCTCAGGCAATCCACTCACCTCAGCCTCCCAAAGGCGCGGGATTACAGACTGAGCCACCGAGCCCGGCTTGTGCTAGCATTTTTAAAAAAATGTTAGCCCCTAAGAAGTTGTCCTTTTAGAGAAAGAAAATTATTTTAGCTACCTTGCTATGTCAGTTCTTGACAATAAATAGTCATAACATTTCAGAGAATAAAAAATTCAGAGAAGAGAATCTCTAATGGCATATAATGTTCTGCCTATGGAAATGTTTGATTGACTTTCCAGAAGAGTATTAAAGAAAATGTAATATAGACATTGCTCACAAAAACAGACATCCTAGTTAGGTGTGTGATCAAGTATCTGTAGTGAACAATTTTGAAAAGTTCATTTCAGAAATTTGATACATTTATCCAATTTTAACATATAGTCTACTTAAGTGTGAATATATATGTACATGTGTGTGTTTGTGTGTGTATGTGCATGTGATTGAAGGTATGCAAAACCTTTTAGCCCCTTGTGAAATGTCCTAGAACCTCTGCAACAAGATATGGCAGCTTATTGAATTGCTTTTTAAATAATCTAAAAAAAAAAAAAAAAGACAACTGTCCATGCAGCAAAATCAAATCAATTGCTTGAGATATCTAAATTTGTCTATCCTTAGGCACAAGATGAAGCCCTGTCAAGCTGAAGGGTCTGTATTTGCTCCTACTTTGTTCCTGTTGCAGAATGAAGGGTAATTATTTTCCTACTGTGTCATACATATAAATTTCAATCCAACATGGATTATATGTCTTCAGTTTTGATCAAGAGAAAACTTGAAAATTCACTCTACTTTAACAAATATAGCAATGACTATTTTTTGTGAGCACCACAATATAAACTATTATATCTAAACTAAATTAATCATTTAAAATTATCTATGATGATTTAAATATGCATGTATTTCTATGTTTATATCTATTAATATACATCTCATAATTATTGCTAATAATAATTTGAATTTGAATTTAGATGTCTTTATTGCCAGATATTGTATTCTTTGAAGGTATAGCAGGGGAGTATTTTTAAATAGCATCTAAATTATTTTCCATCTAGGGTACTTTTTTTCCATTTCGGTACTAATTTCTGTTCAGATAAGGCTATTGATCTTAGACTTACACCCACTGTGAAAGGGAAGAAAAAGGATATTTAGGGGAAAAAATAGTCTTTCAGTTTTGATTCTCATATACCATTATTTTTACCTTATTAAAATAGTAGTCTTGAAATTTCAGCGTGAGAGAGAGAGAATAATATTTTCTTAGAATTCCTCAAAGTCAAATTGTACATATCAGGAACCAGAACATGAAGGAAAGGCCAGTGTATTAACTATAAAATAGGAGGGCTAAAAAATATGATGCAAAAGTTATTTCTGTTTCACACTACCCCTGGGGAAAAGATCTAAGGGAGCAAGAACTATAATAACAAAAAGGTAGACTCTTGGGTTTTGCAGTTCCTGTTGCCAAAGGTTAAGAGTAGATGGTAGAAATATTCATATGGATTTACGGGGTTAGGTAGTAAATTTCAACTTCTTGAAAACTTGCAGGGTTCCCAAGAAAGGCTTGCAGTCAACTTTGTCTTCAATCTAACATGACATATTTAAGGCAGATAGCAATGTCTGTGGAAGGCTGTGGAAGGCACTAAGTAGATGGGCATGGGTAAAATCTTATTTGGTTACATAATCTTGGCATAGAAAAAGCAGTAGGATGTTTTTCCTGAGATCTCAAAGGGAAGGAGATTTGTGTATCAGAAGAGTCACAGAATTAGGAAAAGGTAACCGAAGATTCTGGTGATATCTCAACTGGAATGAAAGGTAGGGCTGTGATAACTACAACAGTGCCTGACCCAACATGCAAATGACTCAGTAGAACATGTCACAAAACAGTAAAAAAAGTGCAGGAGCTCAGTGACCCAGTAGGCTAAGATCTAACAGAATGGGGACAAGAGAGAGGAAGACAGAGAGAAAGAGAGACAGAGAGAGAGAGAGAGAGAGAGAGAGAGAGAGAGAGAAAGAAAAAGGTCAAGTAGGGTTAAACATCTTAACCCAAAAGAACAAATACCACATGGCCAATACCCATTAGAAATGAAAACTTCTCACCTGTACCACAAGTGAAGAAAGAGCAGAAAGACAGACCTCCTGAAAAGAGAAAATCGCCAAAGAAGACTATTTTAAAAGACAGATACATGTAATTGGAAGAAACAGGTATTTCTGCAATTAGTGAAAATGAAAGTCTGAAATCCAGAAAATAAAGCTTTTGCCCTTATTTGATTTTTGAATGCATGTCTCAAATAGAATTCTTACAATAATCTTGCCAAAGGAATGTCATCTTCTTGTTTTTGATAAAACCCCAAATAGACTCAGACAGATTGATTGACTTCCTTAGGGTATTAATACACAGTAGGAGGTGATGACAAGACTCAGAATCAGCCCTGACGGCCTCTGAATCTCACATGCTTCAACCGCACCTCAATGTCTTTCGCTTCATTTTATCTCAACACAGAAGCTGTAATTAATGGCTATGCTAACATTCTGTAATCTTTCTACTCTGTGGAGATACCTGCAGTATCTTTGCAGTAAAATTACTGTAAAAAGATTATTTCTGCCTTCTTCCATTAAGCCCTAGGGTATATGGCTTGGAATTCAAAAGATCATGCAAGGACATGAAAGCCTTGGATAGTTGGGAATTATATTTTGCCCCTAAGATTTAGTGTCTGAAAATTTGAGTTTAATTATCAAGTCTTTGACTTCCTGGGGGTATGAACTTTGCATAACTCCTCTGAGGCATAGTTTTTCATCTATAAGAAGATGCCCTGTCTGCCTCAGAGACTCATTATGAACATGACTTGGAATTATGTATGTAAAAGTGCTTTGTGAATGCTAAAAATTTAAATATATATAATATTTTAAATATTAAAGTCACATAAATTACTTTGTGAATTTTATCAAGCTAAATAGGCCTAAACACAGATACTAGAATATATTGAAAAAGCAAATATTTTATGAAAATTATTTGAAGATACATTTTACTTATAGAAATCTGCATGTTTATGGAAATACTGAAAATCAATGGAAATAATTAAGTTCTGTACTGTTAAAAATAAATCACACTATGTGACCCTGATATATCATATTTCAGAAACATTAATTCACATTCAAATTATAGAATAGTTAGAATTATTACCTCCAGTTCTAAATATATGGAACTCAGAACTTATTTTAAAAAACAGACTTCAAGTTTAACTGGGTAGAGGAAGTTGTAAAATGTAACCCAAATATTCAGGGTAGAGATTCATAGTCTCCTTTGAGGCAATAGGGCCGATAGACTTGTAGGATAATTTAATTGTTAGCTCTCTGAATTACATTTTGACTAGTGCAAAGAATAGGCTATAATAGAAAAGACAGAATAGATACGTCCTACCTGAAGCTAAGTTAGATTAAATGAGCACTTGGGTTTCTTGAAATTCTTTCATTATATCATTTCTGTGTTTTCTACTTTTATTGTAAAGCAAAGGTTAAAGTCATGCACACAGGCTGAAATGAATATAGGCAATGAATTTTCAGCTAGTGAAGTTATTTTTCAAAGATGTATAATTAAACTCTACTATCTTTTTATCAAAAGTATGAATTCAGAATTTGTCAAAAAAATATAACTAAATAGAATAGGTTTATTTTATGCCCTATCATTCCATATATAACCATAGTTCTGGTCAAACTAAATGAGTTGTTTATTTGAATGAATTACCAACTAATCCATTTGTAGTAGATTCTCATTTTAAAATATTTTCCTATGTAATTGTTTCTCTTTAAAATTATCTCCCTTTTCCTATTGTTATAGATGCCTTAATAAATCAATAAGAATGAAAAATAAATATAAAGTAAGATCTATGACCTTGGAAAAATACTAAGCATCCAAATTTTAGTTATACTTTCTTATGCCTCCTCTAGCACCCCAACTCCAACCCCTACAGCAGTATCTTCACAGATGTATTTTTTAACCCCACTTATTCTGCAAATGTTTTTTGTTATCATATTGTTTTTTCTCTTTCTTTACTGGATCCCCATCATGACATACATTTCCTGAAGCATGTTTATATTAGCTACCCCTCCCTTGAATCCCATCTCCCTCCAATTATTCGATTTGTCTTCTTTTTAAATTTTATTTTATTTTATTTATTTTAAAGATGTGGAGTACAATTCAGGGTTAAGTACATATGTGGTCATGATACTGGTAAAATTTGGGTCTCCCTTTGGTCCCCACTTCACCTGGTTTGATTGGGTACCCTTATTGATGTTGCGTGCCCTCTCATTCCTTGGCATTGTCCCACTACTGCCAATTCCTTTCTTACAGTATTATGAGAAATGTTCAGAATCTGCTTATAAGTGAATACAGGTGGCACTCATATTTGTTTCTATGATAAATCACTGAGTATTATAGACTAAATCCAACCAAGTTACTGTGAAGTCATAATTTTGTTTTTCTTTATGGCTGCATAATATTCCATTGTGTATATGTACCACATTTTCTTCATCCAGTCCACTTTTGTTGGGCAGCATGGTTGATTCCATGTTTTTGCTATTGTGAATAATGCAATAAACATGTATGTGCAGATATCTTTTTCACTGAATTATTTTAGCTCCTCTGGGTATATTCCCAGAAAGAGGATTGCTGGGTATGGAAGGCAGATTTTTAGATCTTTTAGGAATCACCACACTGATTTCCACAGATGTTGTACAAATTTATATTTCCATCAACAATATAGAAGTGGTCCTTTTTCTTCACATCCTTGCCAGTATCTGTTGTTTTTTGAGTTATTAGTGATGGCCATCTTGACTGGAGTTAGGTGGTATCTCGGTGTGGTTTAAATTTGCACTTATTTGATGATTAGTGAGGCTGAGAATTTTTTAATGTACCTGTTGGCTGCTTGTATGTCTTCTCAGAAGTGTGTATCTTTTGCCCACTTTTTAATGGGGCTGATTGTTTTTTCCTTTCAGCATGGTTCTGAGTTCCTTGTAGATCCTGGATGTTAGGCCTATCTCAGATATACAGTTAGCAAAATTTTTTTTTGCCATTTGGTAGGCTGTCTTCCCACTATCTTGAAGTTTTACAGTTTGGTGAAGTTTCACTTGTATATCTTTTATTTTATGGGATTCTCTTTTGGATCATTGATCAAGAATTGGATGCCTATTCCAATGTGCTTATGAATGTTTCCTACATTTTCTTCTAGGATTCTTATAGTTTGAGTTTTAATGTTTAGGTTTACTTTGAGTTGATTTATGTATATGGTGATAGGTAGGGGTCCAGTTTTATTCTCCTGCATGTGGTTAGTCAGTTTTCCCAGCACAATTTGCTAAACATTATCTCCTTTCCCCAATGATTATTGGATGCTTTCTCAAAGAAGAGTTAGTTAAGAGACCAAGTTCTTACTCCCTGAATCACTGTCCTGTTTCATTGGTTTATGTGCCTATTATTGTACAAGTACCATGTCCTCTTGGTTACTACAGTTTTGTAATAAAGTTTAAATCTGGAAGTGTGATACCTCCTGTTTTGTTCCTTTTGCTGAGGATTGTTTTGACTATTCATGCTGTTTTTTGTTTCCATATGAGTTTCTATATTGTCATTTCCAGGTCTGTGAAAAAAGATATTGGCAATTTGATAGGTATTGCACTGAATCTGTAGATTTTCTTGAGTAGAAAGAACATCTTGACAATATTGATTCTTCCAATTCATGAGCATGGGATGTTTTTCTAATGTTTGTGTCATCCCTGATTTCTTTGAGCAGTATTTATATAGTTCTCATTGTGAAGTCTTTTGCTTCTCTAGTTTGGTGGATGCCAAGGTATTTCATTTGTGTGTGTGTGGCTATTGTGAATGAGATTGTATTTTTTATTTGGTTTTCACCTTCTTGTTGCTTGTGTATAGAAATGAAACCATCTTTTGCACATTGATTTTGTAACCTGATATTTTGCCAAAGTTGTTTATCAGTGCGAGGAGGCTTTTGATAGACTCCATAGGGTTTTCTAGGTATAGAGTCATATCATCTACAAAGAAGGGTAGCTTAACTTTCTCTTTTTCTATATGGATATCTCTGATTTCTTTCTCTTATCTGATTGCTTTTGGTAGAACTTCTGGCACTATGTTGAATAGGAAGGGTAACAGTGGGTGTCCTTGTCTTGTTCCCGTTATTAAAGGGAATGCTTCCAGCTTCTGCCCATTGAGAAAAATGTTGGCTGCAGGTTTGTCATACATGGTTCTTATTACTTTGATGACTGTTCCTTCTATGCCTAGATGTTCAAGGGTTTTTATAAAGAAAGGATGCTAGATTTTGCCAAATGCTTTTGCTGAGTTTAATGGTATAATCATATGGTTCTTGGTTTTATATCCATTAATGTGCTGAATTACTTTCATGGTCTTTCAAATGTTGAATCAGCCCTGCATCCTGGGAATGAAGTCCCCCTGGTCATAATGGTTGATCTTTGGGATGTGTTGTTGGATCCTTTTTGATAGAATCTTGTTGAGAATCTTTGCATCTATGTTCATCAAGGAGATTGGCCTATAATTCTCTTTCTTATTTGGGTCTTTGCCAGATTTGAGTTTCAGTATGAAGTTAGCAACATAAAATAAGCTAAGAAGAATTCTATCATACTTTATTGCCTGGAATACTTTAAATAAGATTGGTATTAGCTCCACCTTTTATGTCTTGTAGAATTCAATTGGGAAGCCAATTGGTCTATGGCTTTTTTGGCAAGGAGGATTCTTATGATTGAGTCAATTTCCTGGATTGCTTTTGATCTGTTTAGAGTTTCAATTTCTTCTTGTTTCAACCTTGGAAGGTTGTTTGATGCCAGAAAATTATTCATTTTCTTAAGATTTTCTAGTTTATTTGCATATAGATGTTCATAGTAATCTCTGATAATCTTTTGAATTTCTTCAGGGTCAGTTATGACTTTGCCTTTTTTTGTTTCAAATTGTGTTTATTTAGACTTTATCTCTCTCTCTTTCTCTCTCTCACTCTTATTCACACAATCTGGCCAGAGGTCCATCAATCTTATTTATCCTTTCAAAGAAGCAGCTTTGTTTTCTGTTAATTTTTTCTGTGAAATTTTTGTCTTTTATGTTCTGTAATTATGGAATTATCTTATTTATCTGATTTTTTTTTTTTTTACTGGGATTAAGTTTCAGATTATTTTGCCTTTCCAGCTCCCTAGGTGTGATGTTAGGGTGTTTACTTGTGATCTATTTTCTTGATGTGTGTTTGTTATGCTACAAATGTTCCTTTTAACACTGCCTTCATGGCATCCCAGAAATTTTGAGAAGATGTCTCTTTGCTTTCATTTGTTTCCAGGAGTATTTTTATTTCTGTCTTAATTTCTGTGTTGACACAGAAGTTATTCAGCAGCATTTTGTTTTCTGTCCATATATTTGTGTATTTAGTGAAGATCCTTTTTGGTGACAATATTTATTTTTATTCTACTGTGATTTGAGAATATAAATGGTATTATTTTTATCTTTGAAATTTTGAAATTTGTGCACACTTGATTTATGTCCAAGAATGTGATTGATCTTGGAATATGTTCTACGTGCTAATGAATAGAATGTATACTCTGTAGTTGTTGAGTAGAATGTTCTGTAGATACCTATTAAATACATTTGATCACATGTTGAATCTTCTGGATCTTCTGGTTGATTTTTTGCCTTGTTGATCTGTCTCCAACTATGATAGTGTGAATGTTGATGTCCTCTCTTCCTTCCTTAGTTTACTTAAGAGTAACAACCCACACAGTACTTGCAATGGGTCTGAAATCCAACACTAGGTTGTGTAATAAAACCTAGTGCTCCTGTGTTGGGTGTATGTATGTTTAGGATAAATATATATTGCTGGTGAATTGAGCCTTTATCATTTTGTAGTTTCCTTTTTAACTTTTGATGGTTCAAAGTCTGCTTTATCTGATATCAGAATAGATACCCTTGCTCTTTTCTGTTTCCCATTTGCCTGGAAGGTCATTTTCCAACCCTTAACTTTGAGTCTGTAGGTTTCTTTGCAGTGAGATTAGTTTTCTGGAGGAAGCAAAATGTTGAATATTTCTTTTCTATCCAGCTCATCACTCTATGCCTCTTCAGCGATGCATTCAGTCCATTCACAATCATATTCAAGTTAATTATTGAAATATGAGAGTTTATCCCTGCCATACGACTCTTAGAAGGTTTATCTGCTTCCTTTATATTTTTGTATTTATATATGTGTGTGTTTTCATTTTCATAAATAACCTGTATGCTCTGTTAACTCTGTGCTTGCCTGTACTTTTTGTGATGGGCATGACTGTTCTTTTGTTTCTGTTTCTGTGTTCAACATCTCCTTAAGCATCTCCTGAAAAGGTGGTCTGGAGACAGTATATTCTCTTAGTGATTGGATGTCTGGGCAGTATTTTAGTTCTCCATTACTGATGAAACTTTGCTTGGTGGGGAAGCAAATTCTTGACTGGAATTGCTTATCTTTGAGAACATTAAAAATGGAACTCCAGGCCCTTCTGGCTTACAGCGTTTCTACAGATAAGTCTTGAGCAATTACATGGTCTTCCCCAGTAGCTGGTCTGACCTTTCTCACTTACTGCTTATAGATTTTTTTCTTTCATTTTTACTTTGTGGATGCCCTATGTGTCTTGAAGATGGTCTTCTCATGTGATATTTTGCAGGAGTTCTCTGAATCTCTTGCATTTGAATGGTTACCTCTCCAACGAAATGTAGGAAGTTTTCTTGGATAACTTCATGGAATGCTTGCTCCATGGTGTTCTTAGTTTCCATTTTCTTTGGGGATACCAGTCATAGATTTTGCTTCCTGACATAGTCCCATATCTCTCAGAGGTTTTGCTCATATTTTTTCACCTTTTTTCTATGTTTCTGATGGACTGGATTAGTTCCATATTTTAGTCTTCACACTCAGATTCTTTTCTCTTCTATCCTGCTTCCTAGGCTTACTAATGTGTTTTTAACTTCCCTGATGTAGTTCTTCATTTCCAGTATTTGTGAATGGGTCTTTTTTTTTTAATTGACCAACTCTGCTTTTACTTCCTGCATGACTTCAGTGAGTTTTGTTTCTAGTTTCTCATAGCTCACTTTATTCATTTTAGCCATCCAAGCTTTGAGTTCTGTGACTGTCATTGGGACGAGTCATTCTGTGGAGTTTCCATTGCTTGTGCACTGATAGCTGCTATTTTTAGGCACTATCTCTTTAAGACTAAGAATTTCCTATGTTTTTTATTTTTATTTTTCCTCATTCATGGAGAGCAACTCTTCCCTGTCTATCTTTCCTCTTTGGTTTTGTTGCTCTGATGCTAGTTAATGTCCCTCTATTCTAAGGCCATTTCTCTTATCCAATAAAGATCACTCAGTGAGAGACAGAGGGGCACTCACTTCTGCTTAGTTTTCCACTCTGAAAAAGTCACCTTTGTATATAAATTTCATGGTTAGTGGAGTTGGGTTGGATTTCAGTACTCTTGGGGGAACATGAGCAGAGGTGGGCCCCTGTCTGCTGGTTTGTGGTTTGTAGCCCAGATACCTTCTTACTGAGAATGATTTTGGCTGTCTTTCATGTTGATCCCTCCCAATTCAAGTCTGCTCTCAGCACTTGAAAGAGAGTAAGTTCCTGGCCTCAAGGGGATCCATGGTGTGGGTCATGGGACTTGCTGGTGATCCTTCCTGATCTGGAGGTGGGGTTGACTGACAGATATTGACAGTAGGTGCCAGACAAGCTTAATCTGCGGGCAAGCTTTCCCAGCCTGGGAGCCAGCAGCACACTCAGGCCTATTCAAACACAAGCTGTTCCCTCTTCTATTTGGACTCCAGTCACCCACCGCTGTGTCCTAATCAAGACTCCTCCCATGTGAGACCAATGAATCATGTGTGGTTGGGAGGAGGGGAACTGCCCCAGAGTGTGTTAGGATCATTCACCCCCTCTTCTTCACAGGGCATGTCTTCAGTCCCTAAGCAGTTCTGGCACATAATGGGGGGTGGGGTGCCCAGAATCCAGCATCTGCTATAACAGTACTGTGCTTACTGGTCTCGGTGTGTTTGAAGAGATCACTGCTGGATGTTTCACCTGCCCCCAATTTTTTAAGGTATCTGCATCTAACAGCAACTGTGCCTTACTCTCTGCCTCACTCAGCAAGAGAGACACCTGTCTGCTGCTTCATGGTGACCATCTAGGATTCCTCCTTTGAGGAGTAAAATTTTTAAAATGAGTTTTCTGAATTGGTTCTGGAGTTTCTGGAATTTGTTCTCTAATCTGACAAGATTTAAATGTGCTAATTACTCTATTTCAGGTTGTAAAGACAGGATTTATAAGTGTTGGCATAAACTCTTTTTTTTTTTTTTTTTTTGAGTTGAAGTCTCACTCCGTCACCCAGGCTGGAATTCAGTGGCATGCTCACGGCCACCCTAGCATTGACCTGCTGGGCTCTGGTGATATTTCTGCCTCAGCCTTTCAAGTAGCTGGACCACGCCTGGCTAATTTTTTATTTATTGTAGAGATGCAGTCTCTCCAAGTTGCGTGGGTTGGTCTCGAACTCGCAGGCTCAGGCAATCCACTCACCTTGGCCTCCCAAAGTGCTGGGATTACAGGCTGAACCACCAAGCCTGGCTGGCATAAACTCTTAATAGAGAAACACAAAATATCTGTGTTGGGTACTCCTAATCAACACATTTAAGAAGCAAAGAGCTTAGTGACTCTGCATATGATACTTTCAAAGACTTCTTGAGTAAGACCTCAAAAGCTCAGGCAAAGAGCACACAAATGGGCAAATAGGATTACATGAAGCTTTTTGGATTAAATAAAGCTAAAAATCTTCTGCACAGCAAAGGCAATAATCAACAAAGTGAAGAGACAACCTACATAATGGGGGAAATCACTTGCAAATTATTCAACTGACAAAGTATGAATAACCAGAATATTTTAAAAACTCAAACAACTCAAATGCAAAATATTAATTATCATCATCTTATTAAAAATAAGCAAAGGATCTGAATCCACATTTCTCAAAAGAAGACATATAAAGGGCCAATAAGTGTGCAAAAAATATGCTCATCATCACTAATCATCAAAGAAATGCACATCAAAACCACAATAAGATATCATCTCACCCACTAAAATGGCTCTTATAAAAAATAATTAAAAATGTGTGCTGCCAAGGAATGGGAGAAAGGGTAACACTCATACACTGTTGCTGAGAGTATAAATTATTACAGCTGCTATGAAGAATAGTACGCATGTTATTTATAAAACTAAAAATAGAACTACCATATTATTTCATAATCTCATAGCTGAGCATCTATCTAAAAGAAAGGAAAACAGTATATTGAAGAGATATCTGCATCCCTATGTTTATTGAAGTACTATTCAGAATAACCAAGATATGAAATCAATCTAAGTTTTCAACAATAGATAAATGGAAAAGAAAATGTGGTGTATATACACAATGGAATACTATTCATCCAAATAAAAGAATGAACTCCTGTCACTCACAAAAACAGGAATAGAACTGAAGGGCATTATGTAAAGCAAAATAGGCCAGGCACAGAAAGATAGATATTGCAAATTCTCACTCATATGTGAAAGGTAAAAAAAATAATTTCATGGAGATAGAGAGTAGCTTGGTGCTTACCAGAAGCTCAGAAGGGTAGTAGAAATGAAGGATAAAGTGAGGTTGATTATTGGTTACAAAAATACAATTAGATAGTAAGAATAATGTCTAATGTTTTGTTGCACAATGGGGTGATTATGGTTAATAATAATTTATTGTATATTTACAAGTAATTAGAGGAGTGAATTTGGAATGTTTCCAACACACACACACAAATAAATGTTTGGGGTGTTGGTTATCCCAGTTACCCATATTTGATTATTACACATTTTATGCTTGTATCAAATGTGTGATATCAAATGGTATGTGTACCCCATAGACATATACAATTGTTAAGTATTTGTATTTTTTTAAAAAGAAAAATTAGCACACATAAAAATGATCAATCAGTTGCCCATTATGTTTCAGAGATGAAAGAAAAAGATAAGTTCAGAGTTTCAAATTTCCAGCTCAAACATCACATAAATGGCATATGAGTCATGAAGAATTCCATTATCTTCTAAAGCCACAAAACTAAAATTACTGAAAATTAAATGTAGACTCTCATCCCTGTGATTGGCTGTTTACAATACAAGTTGAACTCAGCTTTGCAATGTGTCTACTGTTATAACGAGGATTTTGACTGGAAAAGGATGATATCCTATAAGTTGGAATGGAGATGTGTTGAAAGATCCTGATGGAGCTGGGGACATTGAGCCCCTAAATTCTGATAAGCCTTCTTTACCAATGAAAGCGGTTTCCCCATCCCCAGAGGAACTAGTCTCTCAAACTTGGAAGAGATGGATTTCTCAACTCCAATGGTAGTGGCTTCCCCAGTTCCAGCGTTATTGATCTCTCCATGCCCTCTGGTATAGCTATGAGACTTTCAGTCTATAGTGATATCAGTTCTTCCACCTCTATCGAAAGGGATCAATTTTGCATTGCCTGAGGAAATTGATATAGCCTCCACTGAGGCAATTTCCATTTAAAGAAATGCTGATTTTCTCAGGACCCACTCCTACCACCTCTTTTTGTTTCTAGACCTATAACTAGACTCAAACTGCAGCAGAGCCTTACAGGTAAGGTATAAAGTGTGACCCACAAGGAGACATGTCATACTCTAATAGAACTCCTTAATTTCATATAAACAGAAATTCAAGAAACATGTATGGAAATGAATATGGATTCAGGATACGGAATAGTGGTGGAGGAATGTAAAATTGGATCAGACCTCATTTATTTATATGGGCCCACTGAACAGATATGGTAGTTAATGTTGCAGCTTAGAAGATTAAAATGGAATCAAACAATTTGTTTGGTTGGTGGACTGTATCAAAAAATGGCTGTCTATAAGCAAATTGGAAATGCCAGGCATACTTCTTAGGGTAGAGGATGGGATTCAAAGTCTTTGGGAGATTGTATTTCTTATGTAAGACCTGCTCGCCCACACTGGAAGGGTCCAAAGGACATAACTTTCATGACTACTGCAAGAAACAAATTTATGAGAGGGGTTCCCACATCCTGAAAAAGCTCTGTGATTGCTCTTCTCTGTAGGTCAGCTCTCACAGTGGGTACTGCAGTCATTGAATTAGGAAACCTAAATGCAATTTTGTAATTGGATCCCAGGGTAGCAGGGACAAAATGGTAGCACTCAGTTGCAAAAAGCAAGGTGGATGTGCTTACTGTAATGGACAGCAAAATCAAAGCAGCAATCAGAGTAGTCTGACTAGTGGATATCCATGGTGTTGATTAGCTAATCATGGTGTTCCTAGGAGTGAAAAAGTTAGAAAACCAACTAAATTATTACTTGTTATGTATGAGTTGAAAAGTTTTAGGTCAAGTGAATAAAAACCTAACTTGAATCATAAGGAGAGTCCCTGTCAATTCCCTAGTTTATAGAACCAGAACTTCTTGAGTGAAGGGGAGATTGGGTCCTTTCGAAGAAAAGCTCCAGTACATTGCCAAAAATCTATACTGTTAGTCTTCCTCCTAATCTTTCCCAAAGGTACCTACAGCTTTTTCTAGGTGTCTTAATCTATTAGGGCTGCTATAACAGAATACCTACCATACACTGGATGGCTTATCAACAACAGAATTTTTTTTTCCTCGAAGTTCTGGGGGCTGAGAAGTCCAAAAAAAGATGTTGACAGATTTAATGTGTTGCTGAGGGCCTACTTCCTAGTTCATAAGTAATTGCATCCTACTTATAACCTCATATCACAGAAGGACCAAAGAAGTTATCCAAGGTATCTTTTATAAGGGCACTACTGTCATTCATACTGGCTCCACACGTATGATCTAATCACCCCACAGGTGACATCTCCAAATACTATCATATTAGGAATTCAGTTTCAACATACGAATTTCGGCAGCCATTGGACACTGGCTCTTAACTGACACTAATTTCAGGAGACCTAAAGCGTCATTATGACCTGCTTAATCAGAGTAGGGGCTTATACATGTCGGATGATCAATAAAATTTTAGCTCAGATACATTTCACAATGGGTCTGGTATGTTCCCAAATGCATCCTACAGACATTTCCCCAGTTTGAGAATGTATAATTGGAATAGATGTACTCAACAGCAGCCCAAATTTCAATATCGATGCTCTGACCTGAGAAATAAAGACTATTATGGTGGGTAAAAAAAAGTGGAAGCCACTAGAACTACCTCTATTTAAGGAAGTCTTAACACTTATAAGGAGACCTCTGAGTATGATTACTTCACTAGTTTCTGAAATAAAATGTTGCAGAGAAGTATAATGTCAGCTAAAATCTTTACCTTTATAAATATACATTTTTCTTTTCTAGATTCTTAAAAGATGTTGCCCATATTTAAACATTTAAATAAAAACACTAACATTAATTTCTTTAAATTTGGCTTTTAGTATCTGTTTTATTATGAAAATTCAAATCTTTATTTAGATTAAGAAAGGGTTTTTAAATTTTAAAAATCATTTTTTATTTATTGTACTCACCTTTCTAGAAATTCCATTTTTATATAAAATAGCTAAAAGCAAATATATGTTACATATTGTCTTTTTAGTTTTCTCTTCTTTTTTCTGGCTTTTGTAAGACTTTTTCAAGTTATGCTTATTATGTATTTAATTTTAATAAAAATTCTAAACTCCTGCTTATTGCCTCAATTAAAATTTATATATAATGAGAAAATTATCCTTTTTTGTTCCCATTTTATTATCATAGTTTAATTGACACAATTAAAATGTCCCCATCCCCACTATGGATTGGAACATGAACTTAAGTGTTTCTTACTAATTGAGGAGTTATTTGATGGGAGATATTTGTTCTGACTTCACAGGCAGATATCATTCGTTTTAACTGCATTATGTTTTTAAAAGAATAGTGATGTTTTTATCCTCTGCTAATCCTTACAAAGGGTAAGTTATATTTATACAGGGTTTAGAGTTGAAACGAAGGTGAACATCTTTATTAGACTATATCGTGTTCAGTTTATACATGTTTAGATGATCTTTAACAATTTAAAGATAAGGGCCATGGGCAGATATGCAGGGAAAATAAAGACTTCAACTCCAACAATGAATTTGATAACAATCTCTTTTCCACTTACAGTCAATTGAGGCCTGTCTGTCTTTTAATAGTCAGTCACAGAGATGTCCCATGTTTTATTTCTCATGACCATCGATGTTAGGTGGGATATAAGTACTATGGTGTGAAACCTGGTTGGACTGGCTTTCGAAAATGTTTGCCTTTTCCCGAGGTGACTTTGACATCCAGTGTAGCTTTGGCTTATTCTCTACTCCAGTCCATTCTGTTCTGAATTAAGATTGATGCTAATATTTGATGAAATCTTTTGCGCTTACTTCCAAGACAATATTCTTCTTGAGTGGATAGTCAATGATAGAACTACCTCTTCTACTATAGTTTAATATTTATTATATTACTAACAATTTGTTAAAAATTTCCAGGAACAGGATACTGTTTTTCTAATTTTCATAATGGATGCCAGAGTATATATGGATATATATACAATATATATATATATGTATGTGTGTATGTATACATATATATATAGTGCATATATATATATGTTACTTTCATGAGAATACTGAACACAGACCTTTCAGTGTCTATGCTCAATTTTTCATCTTCTCTATATCCTAGAGTGTGTTTTTGTTTGTTTTATCACAAATATTATTATGTCACTGTCTTACATACAATTCATCAGTATTTTCCTATTCAGTTAAAATTATTTAGGATGGTACGAAAGGCTCTTTTAAAATCAAATCATAAAGCAATTCTGATACATGGAATTATACATTGCTGGTGTGTGATCTTAAACTACAGCCTGCACAATACTTTCAGAATACTTCCTCCAGTCCCCTGCCTAATTATTGGACTACAAATATCTTGAGCCTGGCATGCAACCTTCAATTGCCGCAATTCTTATTTTTCCATACCATACCCTTCATTCTTTTAAATTTTCTGCCTGGGAACTGTTGAGTTTGTCCCTACTCGTGTTATGCATTACCTTTCCCATTTCTCTGTTTCCAGTAATTCATCTGATGTAAAACTACCCTTACTTCCTTATGCTGTAATTTCTCTCATTTCTGTTTTTGTGCCTCTGCTCTTTTCTCTTCTGGGGACACACTTCCCTTTTTCAAACACTCTTTATCTGTTAACTCCTCTTTGTCCTGCACATTTACTTAGACTTTCACTTTGTCTTAGAAGCCCACTGTGATTTCCCAGAATGAGTTAGCCTAATCTGACTAACGTACTATTACAGAAATCTTTTCAGGCCTCTTATAGCACCCATTACACTCTCTTTTATTCTATGTTTACTTTTTGCTGTCTTTCTGTCTCTAGACATGAGTTTCTCAAGGACAGAAATGCATCTTCTATCTCTGTATCCTCTGTATATATAAGTTATGTAAGGAGTTCTAGAAGAATTTGTTAAATTGATAAGTACGTGAATGTTTACAGTTTTCTAAAGGGGATATTTAAATTTCAAAATATGTATTTTGATCAAGACTTTGATATAAACTTATGGCAACATTAGAAATAAAAAATGACTTTACTAATTTATCACTGCCTTTTCTTAAAGAATTATATTCTTTATTCTTGGTGACCATATGTGTCACAGCATTGATTTATTTATTCAATAAAACACTATTTAGTGCCTTATGTCTGTAATAATTGTGAACAACATGTCCTATAGTAAAATTGAGTTCTGTATTTCCTAATAATTATTTGGTTTTCAGAAATGTATTTTAGTTATTGTCTGTATGCTTTAGGACAAAAAGAAAAAAGGTAAAATAAATTTGTTTTCAGCCAGGTTCAGTGGCTCAGCCTGTAATCCCGCGCTTTGGGAGGCTGAAGTGTGTGGATTGCCTGAGCCCGCAGGTTCGAGACCCTCCTGGGCAACTTGGCGAGACCTCATCTCTACAATAAGTCAAAAATTAGCCGGGCATGGTAGCGCGCACCTGTAGTTTCAGCTACTTGGAAGACTGAGGCGGAAGCATTGCCAAAGCCCAGCAGTTCGAGGCTGTGGTGGGCTGGGAGCAGCCACTGCACTCCAGTCTGGACGACAGAGTGAGACTCCAACTCAAAAAATAAATAAATAAATAAATTTGTTTTCAGTGTTTGCAGGGAAAAACTTTAAAAATTCCTTTGTACCTTTTGCAGAGTGCATCCAGAAATAAAATTATTACAAAAGGATCACTTTAGGAATTCTACTCTCAAAGAGTTCATTTGAAAATTGTTCTATGTAAAATGAAGTAAATGGAGATAAGCAATAAGGAGATCTCCATAAATCCCAAGGTAGAACTGAATGCAATGCCATTTCCAGCAACATATTATGAGAACAGGATGTCTTGGGCTTTGAGCTTCTTCCCCTAACTCCTTTATAAGTCCTTAACATTTAAGCCAAAGCCAACTCTGAAAACTTGAACAGAGAAAAACATTCATATTTTATACTTGAAAATGAATAGAGTGTAGTTTGGGCATCAAAGTGATAAAAATGTTTGCCTCCTGAAATAGGTATTATTTGCTTACCAATATTATCTGTAGCCTCTGAAGTTCTAGAGTTTTCTTGAAGATACTTATACTTTTCTTCTATCATATTTCCATTAACAGAGTGATAGGATTTTAGTTTAGTTTAAGTTTGTTTTACTTTTTTTCTTTTTAAATCAGTGGGCCACATGTTTAATTTAGTAACTTGGAAAGAGGTTTTTTTTTTTTTTTTTTTCTCCTGGAACCTCAAGGCATATTTTTCAGGGTACAATTACTAACATGTGAGTTATTTGGTTTAAGCCATTTATTTGTCAGTGGTTAGGATTGGAGTTTGACTTTTAGTAGCTTCAGGAAACATGCTCTGACCTTTACACTTGATAAATTAACATTCAAATCCAAACTTGAGGATGCCTAATTAGAGTAGATTTTTTTAACTTTTCAAAGCAACTGTGCTTCAGTCTTTTCCAAGAAGTGAGGTAGGAGAGAAAGATGTTTTACTGCACATCAAAATAAATTAAAATTGTAAATCTTTCATTGGGTTGGAAAATATTAGTCTAGGAAAAAGTTAAAGCCCAACTCATTTCATTCCATTTTCCCACTCAAAGATAAAATTAGGTTAATATCATAACCAACTTCTGAGTAGCACTAAGGGGATTGAAACTGTTCTCCCAGACCAGAAGGACTCTGGGTCTCATATCCTTTTAAATGTTATTTTAGAGTTGTGGAGTACAAGTGAGAATTTGCTACATAAGTAGACTGTATGCAGGTGAAGATTGGGATTCTAGCTGGTCCTCTCTCCCCTTGCCACATGCCTTCCTCCTTTCTCCCTCCCTCTCCTAGCAGTGCCCAGCATCTACGGATCCCAACCTTGAGCTAGTGTGACTAGTTTTCAGGGCCTGCTTAGGAGTGAGAAAATATGGGATTCAGTTCTATGTTTCTGTAATAGTTCACTTAGTATGATGGTTTCCAACTGCATCCAAATTGCTACAAAGGCTAATATTTTGTTCCTTTTCATGGCCACATAATCTTCCATTGTGTACATGTACCACATTTTCCTTATCCAGTCCACTTTCAATGGGAATCTGGGTTGGTTCTATGCTTTTGCTATTGTAAATAGTATGACAATAACCAAGCATGTGCAGGTGACTTTTGGGAGAGTGATTTATGTTCCTCTGGCTATATTCTCATAAGTTTTCCTGGATCACATGGAAGCTGTATTTTTAGTTCTTTCAGAAAATGCCACACTGCTTTCCATAGTGGTTGAACTTGCATAGTGATTTTCACTAGCAGTGTAGAAGTATCCCTTTTTCTTCATAACTGTGCCAGCATCTGTTATTTTTTGACTTATTGATAATAGCCATCCTTATCAGTATTATGTGGTATCTCATTGTGGTTTTGATTTGCATTTCTATGATGATTAGTGAGGCTGAGCATTTTTTCATGTGTTTTTTGGTTTCTCGGATGTCATCCTTTGAGAAGTATCTGCTCATGTCCTTTGCCCACTTTTAAATGGGATTTTTTCTCTTTAAGTTTGTTTTAATTTTTTTGTAGTTTTTGGATGTGAGGTTTCTGTCAGATGTATAGTTTACAAAATGTTTTCTCCATTCCAATGGCTGTCTCTTTACTCTCTTGATGGTTCCTTTTTTTTTTTTTTTTTTTTTTTTGAGTTGGAGTCTCACTCTGTCACCCAGACTGGAGTGCAGTGGCCGCTCCCGGCCACCGCAGCCTCGACCTGCTGGGCTCCAGCGATCCTTCCGCCTCAGCCTTCCGAGTAGCTGAAATTACAGGTGCACGCTACCA